>OX328128.1:66561001-66621071 GCA_946811695.1 Gonocerus acuteangulatus
TTTTATATATATATATATATATATATATATATATATATATATATATATAAAACAAACGTTTGAGGAGAGCATACGACAAAGGTTAGGAAATTTGTGTTAAAAATTAAGTGCTAAACATTATTTATACTGATAATAATAATTTATAATTATTTTTACCGATAATTGTGAACATATAAATTTGTATTTTTTTCTGTAATTTAAAAAAAAAGCAAGACGTCGTCGTTGCGAAGCTCATAAAATGAACACACACACTCTTTCCCTCTCTTTAACCTACTGTCCGTCCTTCTCCTCCACCTCTTCCTCTCTCTCTAAGAAGAATGGTTACATTATCAGTATAATTCCTAAAATAGTCAAAGCCAATCACACTAAAATGTTAATATCCTAGACAACATAGATTATGCCAACACGGAAACTGTTAATATGTTATGTAATACAGTCTAATTGTCATGCAAACAGTAACCTATCCATAATTGCAGGAGGATCCACAACCCAGCACGCCTCCACACCCTACCCTTCGGAACCCGAGCATTACACACGGCTCCAATAAATCACATATCGACCGAGAAATCATTATACTAAATATGAAATGGAAAAGTTATTAATACTCGAGGTTTCTATTGTATAATAGAATAATAATAATATTATAATAATTTTTTTTATTATAACAACTTAGTCTTTAATTTCAGAACTTTTTTTTTTTTTTTTTTTTTTTTTTTTTTTTTTTTTTTTTTTTCAATTTTTGTGTGTTTAACGGCGTATCAACATTAGGGCTATTAACGCCGCAGAACTTCTTATTAAAATGTTTGAAGGTGTTAACATGAACGGTCACATCTTTCTGCAATCTCCTAGCTTCAACTATCAAGAAAATCATTCAGTATTCATTATTTCTGTGTTCCTCGTTGGTGTAACTCTCCATCATGAGAGTTTAATCCGGAAAAAAATTAAATCAAAAATGAAAAATTGACTAAGGTAATTATTAAAATACTCGACTAACTCACGAATACTTAATGACAAGACGAGATAAACCTATATGCAGTATATAACAAAGAACTTACGATTAAACACATACTGACAGACTGCCAAAGACGATGCAACTTGAACATCCCGAATGATATGCAGGAACTCCTAGGCAATGATAGCCAGTACATCAGCACTATACTGACTTACCTCAAGAATACAGGACTATACAATCTTATTTGATGGCAATAAGCACTGTTGGCTTAAAAATAACATTATACTTCCATAGATAGTAGGTACAATTTAACGGAGAGCACTAAGTCTTTTACAGTTAAAATTTTATACAATTACATAAGCTATGCTGATTTCCTAGAATGAATGGTTCAGAGGGTGCAGTTCTTTTAGTCCGAGAGCTGTCAACGCACTTTTCATGAAGTGTTTTATGCACCTTGAAATTTTGCTATAATATACGTCTTAGGTAGATAAGAAGGTATGTATGTGTTTCCTGGACATACCTTGGAACACCAGGTACTGCGCATAGGGGAAAGGTGCAAAACAATATTTCCGAAAAATAGAGTTTTAATCAGAAGCCAACTATCTTTAGTGTAAAATTAAGACAATTTCACAACGATTAATAAATATGGCAGGCACATTTAAGGGGTACAACACGTAAAAAAAAAAACTTAATTGTTTTTATTCTCATATTAAATGAGAGTTTTATTCACGCGTCCATTTAAACCGGAACAGCTGTACAAGATCATATGAGCAAGAACCAATGAGAGCGCAGAGAATAACCACAACTGCGCAGTGCTGTCATTCACTCTTACGGTTACGCGCAGTGTATTGAAGTCTATCATATTCAACATTTATTTTTATGTTTCCTGATAATAATACCCGACAAAAGTGTCTGCCCTTTTGTAATTATTTTCAAATATGTTTACTGAAGACGCTGCTTAAAACCGTGAATAAAGCACTTCATTTAATATTAAAAATAAAAACTAGGTACTTAGTGTTTTTTTATTATTATCATTTTAACCCCCTTAAAAGGCCTGCCTTATTTATTATTAATTTGAAAACTCTACTTTTGGGCAATATTGTTTTGCACCTTTCCCCTATTAAGTATTAAGTTACGGAATAAACAACATTTATGACTTTTACAGTCCTTATCTTTAAAATTACTTTCAAATAATCTTGCACAAAAAAAAAAAAAAAAAAAAAAAAAAAAAAAAAAAAAAAAAAAAAAAAAAAAAAAAGAAAAGAGTAACACAGATTCGAAAGACTCCAACAAACGGTAAAATTCCCTAAAGAGAATGAGAGAGAGTGAATAAAATGCCGTGAGCGTTGCCATTTGAATTATTGAAATAGAATAGAGCCTGTCAATATGGCCGCCAAGACAATACGATTGCTTATCTCAATTTCCCTACAGTCTCTCTCTTTCGAAATGAGTCAACATGTGACTCGCTCGACTTTAACTCAATATAAGCTAGAAACATTTCTCAAAGGAATATTCCTTCGGGACACTTCGAGAAATCAAAATATTCCAAGGACGCATACAAAGTTAAACCACAATATCTATAAGACTCTTGAATCTTTTCACAAGAAATACAAATCAAATACAAACCCATTTATCTTTACATCTAAAAATCTTCTCTGCCTATATATATATATATATATATATATATATATATATATATATATATATATATATATATATGTATATATATATATATGTATATATATATATATAATAATTATAATAAACTAATTATTTTTTTTAAATAATAAATATTTAATAATAATAACTTCAGTATTTAAAAATTTATTTTTACTTAGAAAATGGATGTTACAATTTTTAAAATTTATTAATTTTATAACAAATTTTCTAAGAACATTATTAATTTTACACCAAATTTTCTAAGAACATTATTAATTTACAATTATCTAAAATTTCGTTAATATTAAAATAATAAGTAAATGTTAAAAACAAAATTTTATAAGGGTGTTAAAATAATAATTTTTATTTTTGGTTTATCATTTACCAAATTTTATTCAACTGCTAACTAATTATAATATGATTTTTTTTTTTTTTTTTTTATAAAATTCGTTTAGTTTTCGAACATTTTAACCACTTTGCTTTTTTATTCATTTTCTATTATAAAATCCGTCAAAAATCGCTCATAAAATCATTATAATTCAATCGAAAAAATCCTACGTACTTTACTAGCAAATATCATTAGGAAGCTGCAGTTAAAATTTCAAGTTGATCGGCAAAATTGAAGACGCCAGAGTATCGCCCGATTTAAAAAATATAGTTTTGAGAAAACGACTTTAAAGTTTAATCTCCTGAAAAGTTCATTTTTTTTTCTTATTTATTTTTTTTTTCTTACTTCCTTGTAATAAAGATTTAAAAAATGGGTATTCATTTCGAAATGTATTGAAGGGGGACCAAAAAAAACTTAACAATTAAAAAGGGTCCAATCGGCATCGCGACTTCACTCGGAAAATAGTATTTTTGTCCATTTAAAAAATGCTTCTTCCGATAAACACTCTTGGATATCATTATGATTAGTTAAGGAAGCATTTTAATAAATAAATAAGAAAATGTAAGAAAAAAGTTACAAGGTACTATTACCCCTTAATAACATATGCACAAATCACACCATTGTCACATAAATATTACATCATGTACATCGGTTACAGGAAGTTCCTTATCAAATCACACCATTGTCAAATAAATATTACATCATGTACATTAGTTACAGGAAGTTCCTTATCAAATCACACCATTGTCAAATAAATATTACATCATGTACATTAGTTACAGGAAGTTCCTTATCAAATCACACCATTGTCAAATAAATATTACATCATGTACATCAGTTACAGGAAGTTCCTTATCAAATCACACCATTGTCAAATAAATATTACAACATGTACATCAGTTACAGGAAGTTCCTTATCAAATCACACCATTGTCAAATAAATATTACATCATGTACATCAGTTACAGGAAGTTCCTTATCAAATCACACCATTGGCAAATAAATATTACATCATGTACATCAGTTACAGGAAGTTCCTTATCAAATCACACCATTGTCAAATAAATATTACATCATGTACATCAGTTACAGGAAGTTCCTTATCAAATTGTCTAGGTTTAGGTGACGAAGTTACCTAGAATAATTTTGTCTTTAACTTTAACCAATGAAAAAAGTATTTTATTTTTAGATGTATGGCCACTTTAACCATATTTATCAAACTCCTCAAGAGTACAAACGATTATAAATTCCTAACTTTTCCTCTATTAGTTCAGTGCCCGGGAAAGCTCACTTTATTTCTCTTCCCTTGAGAGGAGTAAAAAAAACAGGAAAAAATGAAAAAACCTGAGGAGGGAAGATATCTCCACTGATTGATGGGTTTGTTCTAATAGAACTCGGAGTAATAGAAAGAAAGTTTTCTTCACATATTTCTTATATAATTCTTTCATGAGTTTTTCCTCTCGATACCTTTAATATATATATATATATATATATATATATATATATATATATATATATATAAATATAAATATAAAAAAAATGTAACAGATTGCTGTCTGTACATAGAAGATATATGAGAAAAAATATTATTGGGAGCCTTTAAGGAGCAACACTACCTTGTAACTTTTTTTTTACCACTGTTTATTTTTTTATAGGCTACAATTCTTCCTTAACTAATCAAAAAAGATATCCAAGAGTGTTTATGTGAAGAACAATTTTTTAAATTGGCAAAAAATACAATTTTCTGAGTGAACGGGATGCTGATTTGCAGATGAATTTTTTGAGCGAGCTTCGATTGGTTCCTGTTTAATTGTAAAGTTTTTTGTTCGTCCCTTTTCAATACATCTCAAAATTAAAACACATTTCTTTTATCTTTAATACAAGAAAGTATGAACAAAAATTAAATAGGAAAAATATGAAGATTTAAGAATATGAAACATTAAAGTTGTTTTCCCCTGCGTCATCAATTTTTGCCCGATCAACTTGAAATTTTAACTGCAGCTTCCTAATAATATTTGCTATTATTATTATGTATCGATACCTTTTACTTATATATATATATATATATAAAGTATTCAATATTTGAATAATATTAATCCTTCTTGTGATATTTCTATATATATATATATATTTATGCTTTTATCGAGAGTCTATTTTTGGCTTCTTCCCAGATTACTGATTGTATCTGGTGTATGTTATATATTTATGCTTTTACCGAGAGTCTATTTCTGCCTTCTTCCCAGATTAATAATTATATCTGGTGTATATACATCTATGTATCGATACCTTTTACTTAGGATTTTTTTTATTCATAGAATAATAACGATTATATGACCAATTTCCGACGGAGTTTTATATACAGAATTGGGGGTCCGGTGGCCATGAGTGTTAAGGCGTGAGCACTTAACACTCTCTGGCAAGGGTCGTGGGTTCGATTCCCACTATGGGGTGGCGGCTTTTCTTTGAAAAAAGAAAAGGCATCAGCTCTGTCTGGCTATAAAAGGGTGGTAACCTGTAGAGATTTTTTTTTTTAATGTGAGTTAATGTACTCACAAGGATATGACAAAAGAACAACCCCTTTTATATTTTATTTTAGGTAGCTGATAAATAGGTAGGTGAATAAATAGGCTTGCATTAATAAGTCTGTAAATAAGTTATTTGCTTATATAGGTCAAAACCTTAAATATGTAAAAATAATTACTGACACGCCAGCTCTCAGCAAGCCCGGCTGACAAGTCCACGATATTCACACTAGCCCAACAAAGAACACATATCGAATAATTATAATACACCTAAAAAAAATTTAATTAAAATAAACCTAATGTTTATATAGTGTTTATTTATAAACTGCCATACTTCTTTTTATATAGGTATTTTTACTTTAACCGATAAGTATAACCAATTTTGGTTCATAGTTATAATCAATTTAGGAGCCCCGGGGGCCGTGAGTATGTACTCCGTGCCAAAGGTCGTGGGTTCGATTCCCACTAGGGGTGTTGGCTTTTCTTTAAAAAAAAAGAAAAGCATCACCCCTCTCCTGGCTAGAAAAGGGTGGAAACCTATAAATAGCCCGTCCTAAAATTGATTGTCCGTTTTTTAATATATTTTTTTTTTATAATGGATAACCTTTTAAAGGTACGTAGGTATATCGAATATTTTGGCAAAATAATGACTTCTATAGAGTCGAGTATGTAAAACATTTTTTTAATTTTTGAGATTTGTTTTTAGCACATTAAAACGCCCCTATATTCACATTTTGGGAAGATTCCAAAAATAAAAATAAAAAAATGTATTTTAAATTTCGCTAAGGCCTGACCCTTAAAATTTTGTTTAAGATTCCCAAAACCGGCCATATTTCAAAGAACATTTACCCGATTCAAACCAAACTTGGAGGGTCGATAAAGGTTCTAAAGTTACACATTTTCGTCTGATCGAGTTATTTCTACGGGTTCTGGAATCGAGGTTATATGCAAAAACGTTTAAATTTGACTTGGGAAGAACCATTTCCCACTACTATTTCCAGACATAATACAACAGACATTTATGCGGTCGAAAAAGGAAGTTCTCTTTTTTTCAAAAAGCCCAAGGACGTACAAGTCAAGTTATTTCAAGGCGAGATATTGAATTTCCAAACGTAAACTACATTTTTCGCTTACAAATGTTTATAACTCAATGTAAATTTTCAAAAAAAAAAGTCAGCTGGAGAAGTGCGTTTTCTCGCTTTAACAGGACCTTTTTCTAGTAAAGTACTCCACATACAAAAATTTTCGTTTGAATTGGTGAGGGGTACGATTCCAAACCTTTTCATGTCTATTAATATATATTTGTTCTATTACTACCTTAACTCCGAATGAACAAAAAATTTTAATATCATACTTTAGATGTATTTCCTATGAAGGGAGGGACGAAACGAGCAAAAAGGAGATAAAAAAATTGCTTTGGCAAAAAATACAAGTTAGAAGTTGAATTTGAAATTATTAGTTTGTCGCGTGAAGGAATGATGGAAGCCACAGCCCTGTATGATTCGTTTACTCCAATCCCATTTCCTACCCTGGCGGAACGATTTGATACTATCTTATGACGGTGTTCCCCAAGGTTAACTCTTAGCCCCTACAATATTTTGTATCAACTTCAACCCGCTGTAAATTCAGATTACTTTTCAACATTGACGGTAGTTTAATAGTAAATTTGTTTAAGATATTGAAATTAGTTATAGTAAATGTTAAGTATAAATGATAAGCCATTTACGTTAATATCTACTACAGTTAGATCTCTACTGCAGAAGGATGTATGCACTACATATCATGTAGGCAACAACCGGCCCGCGGGACAATTTGGACTGCTTACTCACACTCACTCCACATGAGGAAGATCGAGTGAGATGGGGGTTGTCGCTTGCTCCTGGGGAATCTAGTGAGCGAGCAAGCCGAGTGGCGGCGATCATCAAAGGCTTGGATTTATATATATCGCTAAAAATTATGTACACTACTCTAAGATCCGAAGTTATTTTATTTTGAACCATCTACGGGGCCCGCGAACGTAGCACACTAAACATTGGCCCAGAGCCTGTCGAAGGTTGCCCATACCAGCATCTAATTCCAGGGCCGCCACATCTCAGAGCCGGGCCCAGGACCAGATCACGGATCCCCACTTCTCAGAGCCAGATTGAAAATTCTAGTACTTTGCTATAGGACTTTGGACATTTTAAAATTATTTTCACCTTGAGTTTTGAGCGAAATTAGAATAAAAGCCGACGATCGGTGCAGCAAAGGTCACTTTCGGTACTTGTAAACTTATTACGACTCCTAATAAAATATACTATTCTGGGACTGCACTTGTTTTGTCGTTTATGTACATTAGAAAAAAAATAGATCCAATTCCAATAAATATAGGCTATGCCCTTCTATATTACTAAACCCTTTCTTTTTAAAAGCTCATAATCTGTACATTTTTTTTCCAATTAGCGAGGCCCGGCCCGGGCCCGTGACAACTGTACCCGGCTGTGGCGGCCCTGTCTAATTCTGCTATATACGAGTATAATTATTTGAGCTTGAAATGTTATCATGTTGAAATCTATATATATAAAAATCACGTGTATGTTTGTCTCTTTGTTCCTTATTTCAATCCTCACCGTTTGACCGATTTTGACCAAAGTTGGCACACAGGTAGGTCTTGATCCGGGAAGTCCCGTAGGCTAGGTCAAAAACGTCCATCAGCTGTCTGTCGGTATGTTTGTTCCTTTTACAAATCCACACCGTTTAGACCAAACTTGCCACACATGTATGTCTTGGTTGAAATCGTCGAGGACTCACAGTTCGGAGATCACGGGTTCGAAACCGTGAACCCGAACAGTTACAGATTTGTGTTGTTAGATATTAATATAACTTATCTGGTTTCTAATTTATTTTGGCTTTTATATATGCAGAAAGTAGGTGTAGCATGGCACGCCTGGTAACGGCAGCTAGTACCCTATACAGAGTCATTTTGGTTCCAATATAAGGATCCTGTATTAACGCTATAGCTGTTCTATTCTCGGAGATAAAATGTTTTAGTTAATCAGTTGCCCCATTGCAGTGTTTGGTATTTAATTGCACACAATTTATAATTGCTCGTTTTGTTTTTAGCGCGGTTCCTCCCTCCCCCATAGGGAGGAACCCCGCTTATAAGGTTGATACAATGAAACAATCCGGAAGTGCCGACAAGAAAATTTCGCGTTTCAGAACCCCTAGAGACCGAAAATAACGGTGGTTCAAATTTGTATATATATATATATATATATATATATATATATATATTTATTTATATATATATATATATATATATATATATATATATATATATATATATATATATATATATTTGTCTGTTCGCTCATTTCTGGCTTCCCTGATGGTCCGATTTTGATGAAATTTGGTACAAAAATCTGTCATCCAATTTGAAAGGTCAAGTTCGTTAACCAGCAAAATCCGCCCACTGGAAGATGGCGTTTGGGGCGAAATTCGCGCAAAAAAAATCGTAACGCTTACGTTTTTGAGTTCATAAGCTTGCAAGTACTCGTTTTATAGGCTTCTTGGGCTAGGAAAACGAATGAAACCATTTTCAAGGCGATAGCTTTAACCGTTTTCGAGAAAACTGAAAAAATAATTTTTGAATGCCGTTTTTGGTTTGGGTACTTAGAATCATGGGATTCAGTTGAAACATTTACTGCATCTTCTACTTTCATTAAAACTAATATGTTGAAATTTTGGTTGCGTTTGGAGTAAAGGAAGGGTTAGAATAAAATATTTTATTAACAGACATAAAAAAGTTTTGGTAACTTTGTATACTTTCCTTAATATCTTGAAAAATGTTAAGAATCTTGGGAAACGGAAGAATACCATTGGAAAGCTTACTAAATGCTCTACAAAAAAGGTTCTAATGAAAGTTTTGATTAGGCGATGTCAATCGGAGAAATAAGTGCTTAAAACTTTAAAGTAATTGATTTCGCTTATTCGAACTGTTCTTTTTGTCTTTGATTTTGAGTTGAAACATTTTCTGCATGTTTGAATTTCATCAACACTAATATGTTAAAATTTCGGTTACGTTTGGAGCTAAGGAAGGATTAGAATAAAATATTTTATTAACAGACATGAAATGTTTTGGGAATTTCGTATACATTCCCTGATATCTCGAAGACGGTTAGGAATATTGGTAAACGGAGGGTTACCATGCGAAAGCTTACTAAATGTTCTACAAAAAAGATTCTGAAACAATTTTTGATTAGGCTATGTCAATCGGAGAAATAAGTGCTTAAAACTTTAAAGTAATTGATTTCGCTTATTCGAACTGTTCTTTTTGTCTTTGATTTTGAGTTGAAACATTTTCTGCATGTTTGAATTTCATCAACACTAATATGTTAAAATTTCGGTTACGTTTGGAGCTAAGGAAGGATTAGAATAAAATATTTTATTAACAGACATGAAATGTTTTGGGAATTTCGTATACATTCCCTGATATCTCGAAGACGGTTAGGAATATTGGTAAACGGAGGGTTACCATGCGAAAGCTTACTAAATGTTCTACAAAAAAGATTCTGAAACAATTTTTGATTAGGCTATGTCAATCGGAGAAATAAGTGCTTAAACTTTGAAGTAATTGATTTCGTTTATTCGAACGGTTCTTCTTGTTTGTTTTTATTCCTTGTTGTTTTTTCATTGGTTATAGTAGGATAATGTATTTGACAATAAAACAGATTAATTAAAATAAGAAAAGCAATTCATTGTTAAAAATATATCAGGCTGCACCGTGCGAAATATCAGTTTTGGATTTGTCGATTTCCTTCAAATGTCTTGAAACTGTCGAGGCTCCTATTCCGAGTTCTTTGGCATATTCCCTAGTGTTTTTAATTGCTTATAGTAGTCAAATGTATTTGTCAATAAAACAGGATACATATAATTAGAATCAATATTTTGTTTGTTAGAATTCGAAGATGCCGTATGAATATCTAGATTACAGTACTGGTGTTGATTTCGTTCTTTAGAATTATTCTTGGTATTCCCTATTTTCATCTGTTACCCATAGTTTCTTATTGTTAGTAGGTTTTTCTTATTGATTATAGAATATAAATCTATTTGGCTATAAAACAGGATACGTAAAATTAGTGACAATATTTCGTAGATTTCTGAGCGAAATACTTTTAAGATTTTCTACCACCACGAACGGCTTTTTCCCTCTATTTTTATCCACTAGATAGGCTTTATTTTGCATATTATTCTATATAAGTTTTATTCAGCAGGGGATTCTGATGAAATGTCGTGTTTTTGCTGTGGATTTTAAATACGATGTATCTAAGATTGGATAACATTAGCGAGTCTACATAGTTAAGAACCGACGACGGAGGATTACTTCTTGCTATGATTTAGTCTACATATGTATATTAAGTCCTAAATCCAAAAAATAAACTTCACAACGGTTAGATACTATGAGCGAATATGGCGGTTCAATGCCCGTAGAAGCAGAAGGTCCGCAGGAAATTTACCTGCTAAGAGTTAATCCTCAAGAGCTGTACATATACCCCAGGTATCTGCCGACACAAATACAAAGCCTAGGCGGAGAGCACCCCAAAAACACATATCCAAACATAGGTTATATACTAAATATTCATAAAGACTACTTAGTTGCAAACCGATTCATCAATTAGCAATCAATAGTTTTCAACAAAGGTTATATACTAAATATTGATAAAAAGTATTTAATTAGAAAAAAAACAATATTCCACAAGACTTGTTTTTGGTCCATTTGTATCTACTCCATAGACTTAATTAGGTATATTATTCTATTGTAGTTGGGCAACTAAACTTTGTTTTATTTTGTTAAATAATTTTTTTTTCTTGACTTGTTATTCGTCAAGACTTTTATTTGTCCTTGTGTATTAACTAGATAGGTTTTATTCGGCATATTATTCTATATAGGCTATATTAGGCAGGGTATTCTACTCAATCTTGTGTACTTCTTCTTGATCCTTCTGTACATGGGCGTATAAAAAAACAATTTCGGGGGGGGGGCTGAGACCATTTCCAGGGTATGGAATACTAAATATTTAGAGCTTGGAATAGTTTTAGGCAACTAAAACGCTATTACACGTAAAATAAAATATGTTTTATGAACTAAGTGATCTTATTTAATTTATTTTTAAGGGTTTTACGAGAAGTTTTTATCATCAATTCAAAATTTCGGGAGGGGCTGCAGCCCCCTCAGCCCCCCCCCTCATATACGCCCATGCTTCTGTATCCACTAGAAAGGCTTTATTAGGCATATTTTGTATTGATTTATAGAGCTTTGCTTTAGAATGAGAGCCAGATTCTGTAATTTCCGCTTCTGTGTAAAAGTTAGCTACTGTCGGTGTCCCTGACGCCTTAATATCACTTTTATTCGAGATGTTCGAGAGGATTTTGACAATTTTCACGAGATATATATAAAAAAATAAGTTTATTTCTTTTCTAAGCTTATCAAATGGCACTAGGGACATGAACGGAACCGCGCTAAGATGCTGCAGTTCCTGCGAGTCGGACTTTTTTTATTGCTTTCCACAATGTATTATCTCCGAATGTAATGGATAAAACACACATTCTGATAGATGAAACCTAAAATTGAATCGGATAGCAACTAGACAATGACTCGTCATCACTGCGAGTTGATGAGGTATCATCAAACATTTACTCAGCTGTATCTTGCCCATCCAGGGAACCCCAATGTCAAGTACAGAAGTGAGCCAGTACTTCATTTGCGCTCTCTCCAAGTGCTTAAATGTGCTACTTCATAATTTGCATCCTCCTGTTAGGAAGCAACGATGCGGCTGCCGGGCCTCCCAGGACATTGCAATTCAGGATAATAGATGTACCCCGGGGGGTAAATGGGCGGGCTAAAGGGTTGCTGGAGCGGACGTGCGGATATGGGAGCCGTCCGACTTCTTTTGGGAGCTCTGCTAAGCTACAGTGCCCTATTCCACTGCTTAGCATCTCCTAGTATACCTGATTCCCGTCAACGCCTACTGCTTTTCCTCCCCGTGGTACCCCCTGGGCAACGTTCTTTTGGTGAAACCATAAGGGCGGCGAAAAGCAGAGGCGGGGATCCACGATGAGGCAGGGACACCTCCCCTGCTGAGTGGATCCTCTCCTTCGGGAGGAACTGAGTCGGTCTGCCGGCCTAGGTGGCAGCCCCACCAGCAGACTCGGTGACAAAGAGTAGGGGTCTGAGTCACCTAAACATTTATATCCTACAACTACTAAAAAGGAAATAGCCGGATTGCCCCTAATGACCAACTCAATGGGTGAGCAGGACCCACTGAGCGACCTATGCATGGACCTTGACCTCCACAAGTCTTACCAATCTCCACCCCAGGCAACCCTTGAGGTTGCTTTAGGGACGAATACAGAAAGTCCGGGTTCAGAACATTCCAACAGTGTTAAGAACCAGGACTTCAAAACAGAAAATAATCCAACAAATATGTCTGATTCTCGGTACACTTTGGCACCTTATATAGTGACAAAGTCTCCCGAGAAAAAGAAAGTAAAAAGAGGGAAAAAAAGGCCCTTGGAAGAAATACCTTGTCGTGCCCAAAAGTTTCCAAAGTTTATAGTGATGAGCAGGACCGAGGATCAATCTTTTGTTAAGGTTTCTCCGTTCCTGATCAATAAACTCATAACACAAGAGATCGGAAATGTTACTGGAATAAACAAGATGGCCAATGGATCTCTGTTAATTGAAACAGCGACAATGGATCAAAGTGAGAAATTACTGAATGCCAGGACTCTTGGTGCGTTTAGTGTTAAAGTGGAATTACATAAAACGCTGAACACATCAAGAGGAGTGGTAACATGTTTCGACCTGGAACATTCTACAGACGCTGAAATACTCGAAGGGCTGAAGGATCAAGGAGTTGTGGCCGTTCGCAGGTTTTTTCGCAAGAAGGGACCTGCGAATAGCTCAACCGATTCCTTGGAGTTCACAGGCAGCGTTATGCTAACATTCGATAGACCTGAAATACCTTCTAGCATCCAGGCTGCATTCTATAAGCTCAGAGTGAGGCCTTATGTTCCCGCTCCATTGAGGTGCTTTAGATGCCAGCGATTCGGTCATTCGGCTATGAGGTGCAAATCAGAGCGTGAGGTTTGTGTGTGTGGGCACCCAACTCACATCCCAGACCCGTGCCCTGTACCTCCCAAATGTCCTAACTGTGATGGCCCTCATAACGCGCGCTCCAGAGATTGTATGGAGTACAAAATTGAAAGAGAAATCCAAAAAATGCGGACGGAAATAAAAGACTTAACCTTCAGGCAAGCTAGAGTACTCGTAAATAGTACATCGTATGCCTGGAGAGGCACGTATTCAGATGCTGCCAAGCAAGTGACGACAAACAGAAGCGTAAAGAAAAATGTACCTACCCATACTGACATCCCTATTGCCACTTCCTCTACATCCACTACACCCTTTCCCCGTCCTATTATCCCTCCCGTCCCAACCCTTCTTCCCCCAACTCTCCCAACCCCTACCCCCCTCCATCTACTATCCGCTTCGGCGGATGGAAATGCGGAAAAAGGGGAAACAAAATCCCCAACTTTTTGTAATTCTCAAGTGGCATTGCCTCCTTCGTCGGTTTCTGAGACTGATGGTCTTGACGATCCGACGGAGGGTGCAGGCCCCTTTACACCAGTAAAGATAAGAAGAAGAAAAGGCCGTCCTAAAGGCAAGAAACTTCAGCTCGCCAAACCACCTGCTGAATCGGAATAATGACAAAACCTATACTAATCCAAAATGACACAAACTAACACATTCCTTCAATGGAATATTCGAGGGTTTTCGGAACATAGTGACGAGCTTCGGTATCTGATCCACACACACAACCCATTGGTGGTGGCTCTTCAGGAAACCAAGTTTCCGGAGGGGGCCCCCAGACCTCTGTCTGGTTACAGGTGTGAGCACAAGGAGGCTAGAGTGTTGCCAGGTGGCCGGAGTCACGGAGGTGTCGCTCTGTACACCATGGATAACCTTGGAGCCACTTCAATTGATTTAACCACGTCTCTCCAAGCCGTTGCTGTGCGTCTGAAAACCCCAGTAAAGGCCAGTATTTGCTCATTGTACCTTCCAGACGGTAGGGGATACGCTATAACGGAAGTAAAAGACCTAGTAAGACAACTACCACCCCCGATAATAGTGCTTGGCGATCTTAATACGCACCATGTGTCGTGGGGCTCAAGGAGATCTACTCCTCAAGGGCACCTTCTATATAGTGCGCTTGAGGAGCTGGGTCTTCTAGTCCTGAATGAAGGAGCACCCACACACTTTACTGAATCTTCCGGGAAATTTGACTCAATAGATTTAACTATTATTAGCCCAACATTATTTACTTTCTTTGAATGGACTGTTCTTAATGACCTCCATAGATCAGATCATTTCCCGATAATTATAAACTGTCCGGGAAGGTACAATGAGTACAAAGGCCCAATTAAGTGGAGCATTAAACGTGCCAAATGGAATGAATACCAAGAGTCATTTGTTCTACCTGATCTGGCAGACTCGCCTGAAACATCATTGGCTAAGTTCAGAGAAGCGATAGTAGATGCAGCAAGTAAGTCTATCCCACGCACTTCTGGTCACACAAGGAGAACCCCGGTTCCCTGGTGGGACGAGGAATGCAGGGATGCCAATAAAATAAAAAAGAAGGCCTTCAATCGATTTAAGCGCTATCCTACTGAAGCGAATTTGATTGCTTTTAAGAAAGCTAGAGCTGTCGAAAGAAGGTTAAAGCTAAAAAAGAAGAGAGAATCTTGGACCAACTATGTCAGTAGTATAACAAGAAGTACCTCTACATCTGAAGTATGGAGGAAAATCAGATCCATTAGTGGAAGGAATTTGAAAACTCAAATTCCGATTCTTTTCCATGATGGACAGCATTTTGGCAATCCACAAGAAGTCGCCAATATTTTTGGTGAGTACTACAGCTCAGTATTCAGCTCATTAGGATACTCTGCCGAATTCCTGGCCAGAAAAGCCATTGTTGAGAGTAACGCCATAGACTTCGGTTCAGAGGAGGACAACCCCTGCGATTATAACGAAACTTTTAAAATAGAAGAATTTCATAGGGCTCTCCATTCAGCATCCAAGGGATCATCCCCGGGCTATGATGGGGTGCCATATGAAATGATATTGAATATGCCGGACGAAGGAAAAATGAGGTTGCTTGAAATATTTAACCAAATGTGGGCCAGAGCAAAATACCCGACTCATTGGAGGGAAGCTATTCCAATTTTAAAAGCAGGCAAAAACCCACATGACATAGACCAATATCTCTGCTATGTTGTATGGGAAAGCTCCTGGAGTCTATGGTGAACTTCCGATTAATGCATGTTTTAGAAGAACGTGGGTTGATTAGCAGATACCAGGCCGGTTTTCGGCAGAAACACTCTACCCAAGATCAACTTGGGTACTTAGAAAACATCATCCAGAATGCTTTTTTCTCCCGGGAACATGCTACGGCCATTTTTTTCGACATGAAGCAGGCATATGACAGGGCATGGAGATACGACATACTCCAACGTTTACATGAATGGGGACTAAGGGGTAGACTACCCCTGTTCCTGAAAAGCTTTTTAGACAAGAGAACTTTTAGAGTTCGTATTAGCGATGCCCTGTCATCTTTGCGCGTACAAGAAAACGGAATTCCTCAGGGGTCCGTCCTTAGCGTAACACTGTTTCTTGTCGCAATAAATGGCATAGCTGACGGAGTAGGGAATGATATTTGTCGATCACTTTTTGCTGATGACCTGGCCTTGTTCGTTAATCACCCGGCGGAAGACACCGAAGTTCAGAGTTTACAACAGGCGATCAACACCGTAAGTGAGGTAGCAAAATCACGTGGTTTTATATTCTCCCACGAAAAGACGGTATCTGTCCACTTTTGCAGACTCCGGAGGCCACATAGTCCTCCAAGGCTGGAGATGTGTGGCTCCGAAATCATATCAAGAGATGAGCATAAGTTTCTTGGGCTTGTTATGGACTCAAAATTAAGGTGGAGGTCTCACATCAATTACACTATTAAGAGGTGTGAGGCGCCTCTTAAAATTATTAAGTCTCTGTCTCGAATAAAGTGGGGCGCTGAAAAAACAAATCTTTTACAAATATTCGACGCACTAATGAGATCCAGAATCGACTATGGAAGTGCAATCTATGGATCCGCTCGCAGGTCGTGGCTCCGCCAGTTGGACAGACTGTACAACGCGGGGCTACGAGCTGCGATCGGCGCATTTCGTACAAGCCCATTGGATGCTATTTACGTGGAAGCTGGACATCTACCTCCGGAGCATAGAAGAAATCTCATGGTGCTGACATACACAGCTTCCCTGAGATGCCAGGCCAATCATTTCATGTCCGAGAATGTAAACGACCATAGAATATCTGAGATTTATAGTCACAAACGTTCTAGAACGAGACCACTAGCAGTAAGGGCCGATGAAACTATCCTGTTTTATGGTGGTACCTGGAGAGGTCTCACGGGGTTTCGACCGCCCGCCGTATGCCCGTGGACCTTACCAGACTTTAATATCGACCTCACTCTAGGCCAATACCACAAAGAAACCACTTCTATTTTAATGTATAAAGCTGCCTTTCTTGAAAAAATTCAAAAGTACGCTGACTATGCCATTATCTTCACAGATGGTTCGAAAACAGATTCTGGGACAGGATGTGGTATCTATATTGATAATGAACGGCAACTTTCAATCCCTCTAAATCCAGGAACAAGTGTCTTCCATGCAGAGTTAACTGGAATTAAAAAGGCTCTTGAACATTACGGAGATCTCAGCCAAAGGATATTAGTGTGCACCGATTCCTACAGTTCTTTAGCCGCTCTTAAGGACAAATTTGCAAGAAATGCCTTAATATTAGATATTTTTTATACGTTAAGTTCTATATTTTCTAAAGGAGCGACTGTCACATTTCTATGGATACCAGGCCATAGTAATATTGAAGGAAATGAAAAAGCGGACAAATTGGCAAGGCTGGCAGCGTCGGATTTACAAGATGATGCCTTGCCATTCCATATCAAAGATTTTAATAAACTAATGATTAAACTTGTCTGGAATAAATGGCAAGAAGAATATAATAATAAAGACTTATTTTTAAAAAATACTGAAACCTCCGTGATGATCAATAGCCCTACCAGCAGTATGAAAAGGCAGGACGAGGTGGTATTAACGCATCTAAGAATCGGTCACACTCGATTGACGCACGGATACCACCTGGTCGGCCGACGACGTCCTCAATGTGAGCTATGTGGAAGCCTCCTGGATGTAAAGCACATTTTGTTGGAGTGCACTGGACTCGAGGAAGCCAGGAGGAGGCACTTCTTACCTAATAACTTAAGGGAACTGCTAAGTAAAAGCGAAGCCTCTGTGAAGATATTGATGAATTACCTAGTAGATACCAGATTGTACAACCAAATATAGTTTAGTCACGTGTTACCTGAATTTAATTTCGTTTATGATGTTTGTGTGTGTAAATATTGTGTATATGAGAGTGATTGATGTGTGTTAGTATTTATTGAATGAATGTTTTAAGAATGAATGTGGGATATTTTAGAGTTAGGTCTAGAATTAAGGGTTGTTCCAATATATTTTAAAAAGGAACTAATAGTATAAATAGTCTAGTCTTTAGTTTATGAACATTTAATGAAAAATTGTTTCTTCATTTGTTAAAAAAGAAGCAATAAACAATGGTGCTAATGACCACCCACAGTAGTAGATGCACCAAAAAAAAAAAAAAAAAAAAAAAAAAAAAAAAAAAAATAGATGTGCCCCCGTTAATATGCCCGTCTGGACAGAGGTTGATTCGTGGAGTTAGTAGGGATGTATTCGTGTATGGAACTAGAGGTAGGCTGATAGTTATTATTCGTCTAATATTAATACTTATTTCTTGGCACGTTACCTCCCTTCATCCATAGGGAAGAACCCCGCTTTTGAGGTTGACCTCATGAGGCATCCTGTAGTACCGACTAGAAAATTACACGTTTCAGAAGCAATAGACCAACAAATTAGCGGTGGTTAAAATTTCTGTGAATGTTTATAACGGGTGATTCAGGTAAAAATTGCCAAACTCTAGGAGGTGATTCCAGACATAATTTCCAACAAACAAGTTCATTTGAAGTATGGTCCGATTCCGAAGGGGAAAAGAGTTATGTCCAAATTTTTTTTTTTTTTTTTTTTTTTTAATAGACATATTTCTTGTTGAATAAGAAAGGATTGCTCAAAAACTGTTCAAGATAATTAAATTCAAATTATGCCATCATAAAAAAAATAAAATTTCCTTTAAGAAAACAGTGATTAAATTCATTAAACCCATTGATAGAAGATACTTTCTGGACGTCCAATAACGGAATTCTTTTTTTTCTAAGCCCCTTAAACGGAATTTGGTACAAATTAGGTATCAGACTACCGGAACACGGTTTTTGGAGCTTATTCGCGCGAAATAAAAACCGTAACGCTTACGTTTTCGAGTTAACATGCTTGCAAATACACTTTTTATAGATTATCTAACGTAGGAATCGAATGCAACCATTTTGAAATTGATATAACAGTTTACGAGAAAACTTGATAGTTAGTGACTAGTTTTTCTAACTAATTTTCGGTTTGGTTATTTTTAAAATATTGATTCAGTTGAAAATCTTTCCAGTCGTTAGAAATTCATTCTACACAAAAAGTGTCTTCGTTTTGAGTGATAAATAAGAGATTTACTAAGCCAAAAACATCCCAAATGCACGATACTACATTTAATTAAAAGATGAATAACTCCTTTTGTCTTTTAAGAAACACCAATTAAAATAATAATAACCGAATATATATATATATATATATATATATATATATATATATATATAGAGGTAAAGGTGGTAATATGAGCCCTGCAGGTATTATGAGCCCCCTCAATATCTATTCATACAGCGGGCTCACTTTGGCGGTGATAATTTTAAATGATAGTTCATTAAAGGCTCTCACCACTGGAGTTGTTCTCACTCAGTTGCAGCTGATAGGTTGTGCGGAAAAATGGTTTATTTGTTTCCTTGATCTAATAACCTTTGAGAAGTAAGTAATTAGCTTATAATTACAATATATGTCCATTCAAAATCCATCTAGTTCCTTATTGACTAGTGTAGAGGACATTTCAGAGATTATTTCTGTGTAGATACAATGTAATTTTTCAAGTAAAAATGTATCGTTATGTGTGTTCGAATTCCAACATGGCAAGGGTTGTAATATGAGCCCCCGAACCTAAGGGCTCCGTAATTTTCACAGAGTGGCTTACCAACTGTGTGATGAAATAGAATTGAGCACACATTCACAGGAAATGGTTTCATTGGAAGAGCTTGGTTCGACCACTTCATGAATCGCCACAAGAATGTTTTTTCTGTTTTGAAACCAGCTGCAACATCGTTTTCCAAACCTAATGGATTTAGCATTGAAGCGGTCGACAATTTCTTTGCTATCCAGGAAGCCGAGTACGCCAAACACAACTATCCAGCTGATAAGTTGTTTAATGTGGACGAGACTGGAATATCCCCGAATATAGAGTAAAATCCCGCGAATCATTGGATTTAGAGTAAAGAACCTTTGTACCTCCGTTCATGATTTTCCCCCGGAAAAACATGGGCATATTTTTATCAGATAACCTCGGAGAACTGTGTGTGCAACGCATAAATAAATAAATAAATGTGGGCACAAAATGACTGCGCTGGATTTGACAAGGATGTTTACGTTTGTGATTTTTACAAATAGAAGAGAAAGTCTTAAAGCAATTAAATGGTACCTTAATAACGCTTTCCAAATTACTTTATAAATTATTTTCTACTTTGTAATGTATTTTGAAGATTTTGTAATAAATGAAAATGTCATACATAAGTCATTTTATTTCTCTTTCTAAGGGGCCCATATTACCAGCACGAAAAGATTTAATAACAAATTGACATTTGTCAAATTTCTTTTTTTTTTCATATACTTAAAGCTACCGAAAAAAGTTCTTATTTTATAAGTATGTTCACAAATAATTGTAGTTAATGCTATGAACGAATATTCTAAAAAAACTTCATAGGCAATTACAAAAAAAGGGGAAAACAAATTGGGGGCTCATATTACCACCTTCTCCTCTCTCTCTCTCTCTCTCTCTCTCTCTATATATATATATATATATATATATATATATATATATATATATATATATATATATATATATATTTATATATCTCCACACTAGCTGAATACCCGTGCATCGTCACGGCAAATAAGTAGTTAATTTATTGCGTTAAATAATGTATCATCAAAATTAACGCTACTATATAGTTTTGTGCAGTTGATTATAGCACGGTTCCCGTCATACTATACTCGTATATTATTCATCAATTGATAAGTAATCAAAGTATAATGTTTCTGGACACTGGGGCGCTCCGGCCAAGTGGTGTCAAGAAACAGCTAACCTAGAGATAACCCGTTATCTATAGGTTACCAGTAACAAGAGTGTAACCACGGCAGGTTACAATTCGTAGTCAATAATAAATGGACGTTAAAATTTAAAAAGTTATTTTCCCAAGATGTCATTTCGAAACACCCATTATATTTCCGAGCATTAACAAGAAGTGTTATGGCTGATGGGTGAGGAGGCTGTGCAAGGGTTCGGGATATTTAAGCAATACCTCAAATGGACCATCACCAGGTATAGCGTAAACTCTATGAGGGACAAAACCTGAGTTGATTTTTAATAATTTAAAGTCTGCCATCATAGCCATAACCGCAAATAAAAATAATACTATGAAATATGTAGATACAGTATGATAACAGCTGACATGTTAATGTCCTAGCAACGCATGCTGCGTAGGCGAGCCTGCTCGAACCAACTAAAAATTCAAACCCCTCTAAAAATACTTAATAATTTGAATATCAAAAAACCTTTCTTAGCGAGTGTCCATGCAAAATTTCAAATTTTTCTGTCAAGTGGTTTGGGCTGGGCGATGATAGGTCAGTGAGTGAGTGAGTGGTATTTGACAAATACATAGTAGACTAGCTGAATTCCCGTGCTTCGTCACGGCATATTAAGGTCAGTCAATAAGTATGTGCGCATTAAAAGCACGGGATTCGCTATGCTCACGGCTAGAACAACAAGGTTTTGAAGCTTTCAACACTTACCTTTAATCTAATAATGTATTAGTCAGACTCAGAGATGGGCATAATTTTAATTACAAATAAAAATACGAATTTATTCGTACTTCATATATTTGTGAATACGAATATAAATAAATTCGTACTTCATACATTTGTGAATACGAATATAAATAAATTCGTATTCATAAGTGTGAATACACATATATTAAATATAAAAATACAAATAAAATTTTATTCGCAAATTTTTCTGCGAATACAAATAAATTCACAAAAAAAAATTGTAAGTAATCACAAAAAATGTGAATATTTACAAAAAATCAAGTGATTACAAAAAAAAACACATTAAAATATACGAATAAAAATGTATTCACAATAAAATTCGCAAATAAATTAACGTGATTTTTTTTATTTTTTTTTGAAGGAGGTACAGATGACAAACTGTGTCCCTCCACGCTAATAACCTAGACGTTAAACGCCTAAAAAAAAAAAAAAAAAAAAAAAAAAAAAAAAAAAAAAAAAAAAAAAAAAAAAAAAAAAAAAAATCGTAATATCATCTTAATACGAATAAATTCATAATTTATTTGAGAATTTTATTGTGAATAAATTTTTATTCACAAATTATAATGTGAATACATTTTTATTCGTATATTTTAATGTGATTTTTTTTGTAATCACTTGATTTTTTGTAAATATTCACATTTTTTGTGATTATTTACAATTTTTTCTGTGAATTTATTTGTATTCGCAGAAAAATTTGCGAATAAAATTTTATTTGTATTTTTATATTTAATAAATGTGAATAAAAATAAATTCGTATTCACACTTATGAATACGAATTTATTTATATTCGTATTCACAAATATATGAAGTACGAATTTATTTATATTCGTATTCACAAATATATGAAGTACGAATAAATTTGTATTTTTATTTATAAATAAAAATATGGTCAGACTGCTGTCAATTTCCGTAAACATCGGACGTCTATTAGTACCCATAGAAAATGAATATCTTTAATCAATACCAACGAATCCGCCAGATCTGCCGCGATCAAAATTACATGGCGAACATACTATCTGTGTAAAGACAAGCCATAAATGGTTTAAAAAATTTGAAAATTTTGAAGAAAACAGAATTTACAATGAACACCATAAAGTTAATTTTATTAACGACGTCCTTTAAAATCATAAGGAGTCAGAGCCTTAATTAAGAGTGGATCAGATGAAAGGAAGGATGGATTCAACTCATGATTAACCGCTCGCGAAAGGTTAAGGGGTAATAATACCTTGTAAGTTTTTTTAACCATTTTTTATAGGCTAAAATTCTATCTTAACAAATCAAAAATTATATACAGGAGTTTTTATGCGAAGAAAAAAATGTTAAATGGGCAAAAATACTATTTCCCGAGAGAAGTCACGATGCTGACTGAAAGCGATGATGATTTGAAGATGAATTATTTGAGCGAGCTTCGAATCGTTTCTTTTTAATTGTAAAGTTTTTGTAAGTCCTCCTTCAATATATTTAAAAATTAAAACCCATTTCTTTTATCTTTATTACAAGAAAGTATGAAAAAAATTAAGTAGGAAAAAAATGAAATTGTAGATAGTGAAGAAAAATATATCATAAATTAAAACTTAAAATTGTTTTTAATTTACACTATTTAACAACTTCCCCTTGGAGGACCAGTGACACGTGAGCACTTAACACTCCATGCTAAGGGTCGTGGGTTCGATTCCCAGTAGGGGTGGTGGCTTTTCTTTGGGTAAAAAGAAAATGCCTATCCTGGCTAGAAAAGGGTGGTGACCTATAGATAACACGTCCTAAAATTCTGAGTTAATTATAATGGACGTTAAAAATTTAAATTAACCGCACGGACTTTCTGGCCGACGTACTAAAATCGGGATAGTAGAAACTATGTCACGTTAGCATATTACCATAAAATCCTTGGCGTGGTTTGGAAAGTTTAAAACAGATAAGTCTTAAAATGTCGCCTAAAAAAAAAAAAAAAAAAAAAAAAAAAAAAAAAAAAAAAAAAAAAAAAAAAAAAAAAAAAAAAAATCCGTAACTTCAAGCACCGTTTTCGCCGTCCGAAGTGGTTTCCGAACCTTACTCGTAAATAATGGTAAAGGGATTGTTAGGAAACACGCTAAAATCAAAATTTCACTTAATGTGGAATTCACGCGGTCGACATTTTCAAGCGCTAAATATTAATATGATTCTTGTACAGACAACAATGAACAACTACAGACAGTGGAAACCTACAACCTCTTCATAAGGCAGAACACAGGAACTGCGACACACATACAGATACATATTTCTAGTCGGCACTTCCGGGTTGCGCCATCGGGCCAAATGCTAAAAATGTACTACTTAAAGAGTCTAACAAATTTCGAAGTTGGTTGTTGGCAGTGAAGGACTACTTCTTTCGAAAGAACGTTTTTGGTGTCAAAATTATTTATAGAGCAAAAATAATTGGTCGGCTGACAAAGCCTGATTAAACCACTCGACTGTTAAGTCTAGACAATACCTAATAAAACAGAACTCATAGCATTACCTTGTTGAGGTTTACCACAAAGGAAGCGCATAAGGAGCCTTAGATAGACTACATTCGCAGGTGTTATGTAGATGCCGAAGTGAGCCGAGTACACGTCAAAGAGAGACGAGGACCTGAGTAAGGTCTTTACTCGATTAGAGTATACGAGTGACTGGAGAACAGATGAGCGGCTGAGTAAGGATCGATCGCTCAATGAGCAAGTGACTCTCGTGTGAGCAGACGGCTCCGGGAACTCCCCCACCCACTGAAACTCATAGAGTGGTCTTGAGGACTCACTAGTACCTACTTCAAACCCGTCTTGTAAGCTTTCATTCTTATCTAATAGACGCCTAGGTGAAAATCCTTTCGGAAGAATAAAAACAGCTTCCACTTTGAGGACGAGAGATTTGGGGGATTTAATAGGATTCGAATACTTCCAACTGGCCCGGTGGCCGTGAGTGTTAAGGCGTGAGAACTTAACACTCCGTGCTAAAGGTCGTGGGTTCGGTTCCCACTATGGGGTAGTGGCTTTTCTTTAGAAAAGCCATCAGCTCTATCCTGGCTGGAAAAGGGTGGTAACCTATAGATAACCCGTCCAAAAATTCGTAGTTAATAATAATGTAGTTAAAATTTAAATAAATGGAAATGATTGAGAATAGGATAGGATATGGGGTTTCAGTGCTCAACTACAGGTTATTTGCTCTTTCTAGTATATTGGTGAAAAGAGTTTAGGTTTTGTCTTATAAATTCATTAAATTTTAAGACACCTATGAGTTTAGGGACAGGTGTATTTTTTTGGCCTGTGTTTAGTGATTTTTAAGTAGTAGGAAATGATTGATGCACAGTGCAGTGATATAATTCAGAGCAATTATCAACACTTGGAAATGTATAAAAAGTTATAAATGTATCCTCACAAATTATTTATTTATTTAAATTTTAACACCCATTTTTAAATTACTCAGAATTTGAGGACGGGTTACCGCCATTTTTCTAGCCAGGATAGGGATGATGTCTTTTCTTTTTTTTTTTTTAAAGAAAATCCATTGCCCCTAGCGGGAATCGAACCCATTACCTTAGGCTCGGAGTGCATACGACTTAGCCCTCATGGACACTGGTGGATTTGGGAAGTAGTTTGGAGACCACTGACTTAAGCGAACATCCTATTAATAAGCCTGAGCCATAAATTAAGCAAAGCAAGTACATAACGAGTCTTTATAATCAAAAGTGCCCAAAGGGTTAAGATATTTTCAGGATAGGGATGGGTTTCTGGTACTTTTGTCCTACTAGGGATTTTGTCATTAGTCAGTCTCCACCGCCCGCATTAGTCAGTTTTAACTCCCACGCTATAATTTATTAGCTATCCACCTTTAAAAGTGCATTTAGCGCAGTATAATTATACTTTTTAAATTAATGTATGGTTACATTAATTTATAAAGTGAAGAAACGATGATAGTAAGAATTTTAGAATGAACATGGAATTACCAGCTTAAAAAATATTGGTGATAGAATAATAAAAACTTTCTAAAAATAGTACTAACTAAATATTTATTGTCTTATAATATCCTTCATTTTTCTCCCAAAGAAAATTCTGAGGTCAAGCTTAGTTAAAACACATTATTATGATCACCACATCAAAATATTTAATTTATTTATTTCATCTCCTTACACATTAGAAAATTAAAGTAAGTGTTAACTTCGCATTAAACCCTCTTATTCCATCATTTATATTGATATAACCACCCTATGTCAATATATATACATATAAATTATGTTGTGGAAGGAAGTGAGGGAGGCACATAGAATTGCGTCGCCTAACACAAAATTACAAATGGGCAGAAGTCCCAGGATTATGTTAGACTCCGGTAAAGCTGAAATTTTGTGATATGGTTTCAAAATTAACGAATGTTTCATGATTTTCGTGCCCTATGTTCAATTTTGTTACTTTTTCATGCAGAAGACACTGTACATTGAAACAATAAAAATCAAAATATTGAAAGAATAGACTGCAAAGATAATTAGGACGGACATAAAAGCAATATACAATGAATGGGGAAACAATATTGTAAGGACACTTTAACCTAAATGATCCAGAGCTCTTATCATTTTTGAAGTACTTACATTGATTTTAAAGATGTAGAAGGAAACTCAAAGGAACACAAATCATACTTTATCTGAAGCCAGATAAGGATATTGTCGTATAATGCCCAAAATATAAACATCTGCTAGGATTTAAATTTATTAAACGACTGTCAGTTAATGTTCAAATCTTTATTTTTTAGAAGAATGAAGTCATTAGTCGCTGTGATGTGAAGTCTGTTAGCATATTAGGCAATGCACCGGAACACAAAACATGAGATTCAAGTCATTTTTCAAAAAATAAAGATTTGAAATATAGAATAGACTAGGACAAGTGTTTCTTGCTTCATACATTGCAATCGATTGAATACTATTATAATTAAATTGTGGTAATATTTTCAACGGAAATTCAAAAACACTCACCTGTGTCGAGCCAACTTATAGTCATTGAATTCTATTGCAGACTTAAACGAATGGAGGGATGCAAGAGTAGCAATGGAAGAAGTAGGAGAAGGTACGCATACCAAGGTGTCGCTGTCAGATCCTGCTGTTACAAGTGTCTCATCATCTGAACCTAGTAGAATACAGAGAGCACATATTATTATCAATTAGTAATATTATGCAATAAATTAAATAGCAAATCCTTTTGGTTTGATTTCCTAGCTCATCAAACTGGGGTGATAACAGAATCAAGTAATAAGAATTCTACTAATGTTAGTGGTCCACGCAAGGGCAGATACAACATTGATTTCTGGGAGGCACCAATGTCTGGAACACCTCTCCCATAAATTCAAAACACCAAATATTTTTTTTTAAAATTTTAATAGGAAATCACACTTTTTTAGACTTATAATATTGTAATGTAAAATACTTATAAGTCAAAATTATCAAAGGAATCTTTTAGAAGGCCGTGAGAAGCACCTCCTCTCCTGACTCTTTTTTTTGGTTTACACAAAATAAGTGAGGTGAAAAATTGTTGCTTTTTAGTTTCTAAGTAAATGAGTTAGTAAATAATAATTGAGATCAACAAACTATAGCCCGTTCAGTTTGATGGAATAGTTCTAATCCTGCATGCACGAAAATTCTAAGGGAAATATTCCTACGGTTCCGCCATTTGCATTTCCATTACAATGAATAACACGCTACGTTAAACTCAATAAAAACTAACTACATCTCGTTTAGGACCAGGGAAGGCTTTGAAGGTTAGACAAGAGAGATAGCGTTTAATATTTATCAATAATTAACTAAAAACTAAGGCTAAAAACAATTTAGGCTATAGCCTGTTCAAATAGATTGTATAGTTGGAGGGAAAAAAGTGTGGCCTATATTCCCAGTGCAAGAAATTGTTGGTAAAAATTCTCCCTGTTATAACCTTATCATTTTAAAACGTTTTTAGTCTTAGCTTTGGCTAAGCATTGATAAATATTAGATATTATTTCCTTTGTCTGACCTCTCAAAGCCTTCCCTAGTCTTAAAACCAGACATAATCAGTTTTTATAATGTTTCATGTATCGTGTTGTTCCTTGAAATGGGAGTTTGCAAATGGTGGAACCGTCAGGAATATGTCCCTCAAAATTTCGCGCATGTAGAATTGAACTTTTCTGTCTATCAGAATAGGCTCTGTTTGAGGTGGTACATACCAGCCGAGTGCTGATTAGCTTAAGGGGCCTAATGTTAGTTTGGACACACATGTACGCTGGAATGCAACTACAGGCTAAGAGTAAAGGTACTTGAGTGAAATTTGATTTTGAAAAGTAAAATCATTTATTGAAAAACAGCTGTGACATTTGTTAAAAAGGAGCCAATGCAGATGTATAGTTCAGGTACATCTACATTGGCTCCTTGTATAGTTCAGGTACATATCGTTTAGTTGAGCTGGTGGTGACAATGTGTAGCTTAATTAATATTAAAGTAGATTCTTTAATAATAAATATTTGTTTCCAGTTTATTTCTCCGTATCTTTTATTGATTACAGGTGAAGACTAGATAACAACCTAGGTGGACCTGGGCTGAATGATCTATTTTGAAGCCCTAAATAAATAAATAAAATAAATAGTTCAGGTACAAAGATGCAGCTGGCACAAAAGGAATTACCACAGGGAGAATTCTTAAGCGTAGATGTAAAAAATATAATTGTACAATAAACAATAAAAATTCCTGCCAAATAGTGCTAATGGCCTCAGTAGCCAATGCATAAAAAAAAAAAAAAAAAAAATTCATTTGTAATGTTGATCGGGTAATTCCAATCATTTGCTGATTTTTCCAAACATTCTTGTCTTGCCTTGAAATCTTTATGCAAGGCAAACAGGCATCAAAGCTTCATCAGTGTACTGGACAGCTCTTGTATATAAATCATATCAAAAATATGTTATTACCAAGTAAAGAAATAGTAGTTAACACTGGCTTTTTTATTAAAAGAAATCAAAATCTTTCAGACAGAAGACGAGTCAAAATGGCAAACTTTTCAAAATCAAATTAATATCCATTAATGGAATGGTTTTTATATGGAAAAGAACATATTAATTCTGAATTAATCCTCACCTGCATCAAAAGCATCATAAAACTCGTCATCTGACGTGTCATAATATCGTGGATTGCGTTTCCGAACTGGAATAAAAGAAAAGGTCTATTAAAAATAAAGGATTATTAAACAAAATGTAGTATAACACAAAAAAATCTCTTAAGTACATGCCTAAGGGCGGCAAAACAATTCATGAATTGCTTTATAGACAGACAATTAAATTACCTGTTTGATTGCTTATTGAACTTGTTTATATCTTAACTTAATGTAAAAAGTTTTATGTAGTATTGTTAAAATGTAATTTTTATCATTTAAGAATGTATTATTATTATTAAGTTTAAAGTTATAAAAACTTTATGACATGATGGCACAATTGTTGATGTTAAATTTATTTAAATTTTAACATCCATCATAATTAACTTAGAATATTAGGACGGGTAATAAACCTTTTCTAGCCAGGATTGGGCTGATTCCTTTTCTTTTTTCCAAAGAAAAGCTACCACACCTAGTGGGAATCAAACCCACGACCCTGGGCACAAAGTGTTAAGTAAAAATATTAAATTAATGGTATTATTTAAATTGTATTGTCCATTTATTATTAACAAAGAATTTTAGGATGGATTAGCCATAGATTATCAACCTTTTCTAGCCAGGATAGGGCTGATGTCTTTTCTTTTTACGAAAGAAAAGCCACCACCCCTCGTGGGAATCGAACCAACGACCTTAGGCACGGAGTGTTAAGTGCTCATGCAACAACATCGAGACTCCTGTTGTTGTTAAAAAAAAAAAAAAAAAAAAAAAAAAAAAAAAAAAAAAAAAAAATCAATAAATTAAATATTCATATTAAAATTTAAAAAAATCATATTCATTGTCCATGTATAGTTTTGTTTTAATACTGTGGTATATTGGATATCGATTGCAAGGTATCGATCAAAGTGTAACAGCTGTGGAAACAGGGGATTACCTACCAACAGGAACGGGGAGATTTGTATGTTTTTTGCTGGTAAGCATGTGAAAGGTCGACTTTAGCAAAAACGATACAACCTTGTACCCGTTGAAAAAGATCCTCTCCTCGTGGAAGTGGGTGTTGATCGATGAGAAGATGAGGGTTCACTGACAGTTTATAATCCCCACAAATACGAATCGATCCATCTTTCTTTAACACCGGGACAATTGCGGACTAGAGTATTCAAAGTACTTGAAAAGCTTCGAGAAGCAGGCCTCACTGTGTCTATTAAGAAATGCGAGATTGGCAAAACTTCGATCAAATATCTAAATTTCAGAAAGCTATGGATGTTTTGCTATCAGGGCTGGAAGGTACATCTGTCATGATTGATGACGTGTTAATAGGAGCCAACTCAGGACCAGGAGAATTTAACCAGCCAAGACATAGCTTATCAACAGTCAGTTCGCCCACAACGAATAAAGAAACCATCAGTAAGATTGATCGAAGAAATATACATTATATTTATGAGTTTTGTAATATATTTTCCTAAGTTAATTTTGTGTATCTTTTCATAATTTAATTTTGAAAATATTTTTCACAAAATGATTTTGTAAGTATTTTTCATAAAATAATTTATTATATATTTTTATTGTTTCATTTTATATGTCTTTTCAGAAATCAATTTTGTATGTTTTTTTTTCATATTTTAATTTTGTTTTTGTTTTTTGTATTGATATTTTAATTTTTTTTACATAGACTGTCTGAATTAGAGGGGGGAGAATGTGATATATTGAATATCGATTGCAAGGTATCGATCAAAGTGTAAGGAAACAGGGGATTACCTACCAACAGGAGCGAGGAGATTTGTATGTTTTTTGCTGAGTGATGTATCATGTGTAATAGTTTTTGTGATTAATAAAACTTATCAGTTAGACATAGTGTTTTTGTTTTAAAGACATTACAAATACATAAAAAGAAAAGAAATTAAGTAATTTTGAAAAATAATTACTTTTCTGATTGTTGAGCACTATTTAAAGGATCTACATTTATTTATTTTAATTTTAACGCCCATTATTAATAATTAAATAAATAAATGCAGATCCATTAAATAGGATCCACATTTAAATTTTAGATATTAGATTATGTAAGAATTTATGTTCTTTACATGAATAAAAGAAAAATTAGCACAAAAGTACTTACAAGAAGCTGAACTTGTATTTCGACGAGTAGAAGGTGGACTACCGGAAAGATGCGAGGCCATAGATTGCTCCAGCTCATGATGTTCTTTAGCAAGAACGTTTAATGCTTCTTCCAACACTCTGCACTTTTCTTGTTCTTGTTTTAGCTGAATAACTCTAATCTAAAAGTATGTCGATTCATGGATTATGTACATAATAAATAAATATAAATTATTAAAATGTTGGCATTGGTTCGCAACCAATAATGTTTTATGTTACTTTCCTTGCATAGTTTTGGGTATGCGTGGTACTAAATTACTTAATAAATACACAAAACGATTTTGTTTTTTGATCTGATGCAGGAACGGGATACAACACCCCTAGTGATAGAAGTTAAAATTAATATCAAGGCAGAGGCACTCCTAGTGGCAGCTTTGCAAACTAATGTTTCGCTCGAAATTTCTCTTCAAATAGTACAAAGTAAATCTCCCTTCCGATAGACCAATTTAGTTCATTTTTAAACTTCTTTCTAATGAGATAACCAAGACATATTCCGAGTTTTGTTACAATACAACAGAAATTACGACCAATATGAACAAATTAGTAATTTCGCTCCGGGGTGAACCCCCCTCCTAATAAACGGATTTAGTTTATTTTTACAACATATTTTTCTCTTTAGATGAACACAACGAATACCAAGTTTCATTGAAATATAACAAAAACTACGGCTGGCATGGTCAAATTAGTGTTTTGGGTCTGGGGTAAATCCCCCTCCTGGTGGACCGATTTTGGTGGTTAACAAATCATTCAATCGTTTGCTAAGTGAACGCTACATGCCAAGTTTTTTTACGAACAAAACAAAAACTCTGGCAGGGGTCATTAATATATCAATTTGAATGGGGGTCATTTTCGGTGTCTACTAGTTAGGATCGATAAAGATTTGAAGAAATGTTTGAAGAAAGTTCGAGATTGCCAATTTAACTATGGCAACAACGAGTGAAAAGCTGGATAACTATCAAAACTACAACTAGCAATAACTATCAAAAGCTGGATGAAAGAATAATTCATTAACCCTAGGATGCTCAAGGGGAGGCACTTGAAGCTCCCCTTGTTCTTGTTTTATTCACATCTCTGTCCATAAAATTTAGAAACATTAAGGGAAAAATATATTATTAATTAATAAAATGTTTAACTTTTTTTAAGCTTTAATAATGTCATTATTTGTTGTATTTTCTGTGTATATGGATACTTATAAATTTGGGGTGGTATTTTAATTTTTGTACAAATCTCCTTCCTGATAAATCAATTTTCCTTATTACAAAATGATTTACTCCAATCAATCTCCTTGATATAAAATAAAATAAATTCATATTTTAAACATAAACATAATATTAAAACATATTTTAATATCATGTTTATGAAAAGTATTTTAAATTAAAGATAATACATTTATTAAGATATTCTGGAAAGATTAATTCTCAAAATAGTGGAATATTTCGCCTCTTTAATGTTAAAAAAAAAAAAAAATAGAGAGTAACATAAGGAAAAATTTTAAAGTTAAACTTTTAGTTTAAAAGGGGAAAAATTGCGAAATTCAATAAGGTTTTTTTTTTTTTTTCCTTACAGCGCTTCAACATTAGCACTGTCATCCATGGTGCAGTGAGGAATTTTCTCAATGACCCGTGAGATGAGAAAATTCCTGCCACCAGTGGGACTTGAACCCACCATCTCCTGCATGAGAAGTCTCTTTTTTTCTATTACAAGCACAAATAAATGAAGAAGTTGGGAGCTTCAGGAGCCTGAAGCTTTCCCTAGGGAAAGTGCGAGGGTCTGACCTTGGGCATCCTAGGTTAATAGAATGATTTGAATTTTATATTGAATCATTATATTACAACATGGATTTTTTTTCTATACCATACTGTTTTTCATTAACATTTTGTACTCTTTGGCATAAAAAAATTCCAAATATTAAAATTGGTACGCAATAAAGAAGCAGCTCCAAACTTTAATCATCCCTCTACTTCCCTGAAAAGAAAAGAGCGAATTTTTAAATTACCTAGTTTCACAAGTATGTAACTACTTTATGCTATAAAAAAAAAGAAAAAAAAAAAGTTACATACAATCCAAATTTTGAAATGTTTTTTTTTGTAAATAATCAAAATTTATACAAAAAGGAGCTACTTTTTTATTGCTTTATTACTTCAATAACAAATAATTTCAGGAACTTCAAACAGTAATTGGGTTTTTAAGATTTCAGTTTGAAAACTGATACTTGTTGGCTTAACAAAAATGCCTGCAACAGACAATTGTACAATTTTTATATTTTCCAACACTATTTCTGTGCTCATATCACAAAATGTTATCACTTTTCCTAAAAAATGGACTCTTTTACATTCCAGAATTATATTCATTAATATTTAGATGGCAAAATGTTTTAAGCCTTCCTCGTAAGTGAAGCCTTTCTAGCCAGCATTAACAAATGAGATTCCTGAATGAGTCTATTATTTAGTAAAAATGGCTAATAGAATTCTTCCATCCGAGCAAAGATTTATCACTTAATTATTAACTAAAATATAATGATTTTTTTTTTGCTTAAATTCCTCCACTTTTCAGTCAGACTTCAGAAACAAAGGGTCTCAACGTGTTTCCACATGAAATCTGCACTGGCGTCTTTCTTGACTTTGATGTCATTATTTTATTTCTAGTTCCTAGAAATAATTTTTCGTCAATTATCAAACCTCTAACTGTACTTGTTTTGAGGGAATAAGGGTTGAACTCCCAAACTTCAAAGTCGTTTTTCTATGAAACTATACTAGATATTTAAATGAAACTAATGTGAATTGAAGCTATTGATTAGGTGTACCTTGCGTATTTTTTTCATAATTTTCGGACCACTTATAAGATAAGAAACAAAATTGTGAAGATTATTTATGAGCATCCATGTGTATACATCAATTACAATATTACATATATACTTCTATAAACAAGTGGTATTATTTAGTGGTATCTGGATGATCAATTAGTTATAAATCAGATTACATAATGTTACATATTCATTCACTACATATTATTCGTTCTTTACAGTTTACCAAGTGACGCAATACCAGAAGTAAAGTTTCGTAGTAAAATATTGAAATTACCTCCTCTTGTTGTTTTATCAGATTCAGGGAGTGAACTAAAGAATGCAACATACTTGATGCAGTGTCCGTAAGTTCTTCAAATCTCTGAAACATATTAAAAAAACATTTAGGCTTTAGATGTGTGTGTAGAGCTACATCAAAACTAAAACTTGGCCCAATACTATGACATCATAACTTTCATAAACTGTTTTTGATATGGGCCTGGAACCTGGCCTCGATTTTTTTTTTTATTTTAGAGAGAGAGAGGGGGGGTAACTTAGCCAATATTGATGATACCACACTGCAGTTTGTATCATTTTTTGGTCCTTTTACACCCTTTAATATAATTTATATGCATGATAAACATAAGGCGCCATTCGCAAATGACAGTGTGCCAGGTGAACATTTTGGTTGAAATGCTAAAAACTGGGTATATTCCAAATTCTGAGATCAAGTGCTACCACTTTTCCACCTAGAATATTTTTCACTGTTCAACTATTGGGCTCCAAAAGATGTTTAAGACACCTAAAATGGGATAATCTGTATGTATCGGTTTGAATAACATAATTTATTGCTTGATAACAAAAAATTGTCTATTAAGATAATTCATTTTAGGAATTCAAAAAATCGCCAATAATTAAGAAATAAGAAGGCCCGGTGGCCATAAGTGTTAGGGCGTGAGCACTTAACATTCCATGCCAAGGGTCGTGGGTTCGATTCCCACTATGGGATGGTGGCTTTTCTTTTCTAAAAAAGAAAGGCATCAGCCCTGTTCTGGCAAGAAATAGATGGTAACCTATAGATAACCCATTCTAGAATTCGTAGTTAATAATAAAGGATGTTAAAATTTAAATAAATAATGAAATAATAAATTGAATTATAAAAATATTTTATTATCTCAACAAAAAAAATACCTTGAGAGCTTGAGGAATCACAATGGAAGCAGTGTCAGCTGGAGCGGATTCCAGAAGATTACTAATTTCTTGTAGCCTAGTTTCGAGTAACTGATGCCTTGCGGATGCAGTTTGTAATGAATCCTGAAAGAAAGGATGAAATTTTGTTAAAACTTTAATATTTTTATGAATATTGTAAATTCTACTTTATAAATACAAATGAACATTTTTGACATTGTAGGATGGTGAATCCTAAAATTCAGGATAGACAAGAAAAGAAGTGCAGAATCCTCCATAAAAAAGTTATTCAGAGATAGTTCTCATCTTATAAATAAACCAGATATTTATGCTACAGGGACCATTGAGGATATTTTCTTGAAAGGAAGCTTTGCTCATTGGTTAAGTTCAGGTGAAGAACCTACCGTGGTGAGACAAATGCTGTTCCAAATATGTTGAGTTTTTCAAAAATTTCTTAGTTTAAAGAGGTCATTATGTAACCATGAATGTGTGGTATATAAACCAGAGTCATTGGTCTCCAAAGAGTGACAAAAACTCCTTCAAATATTCATTTTTTTCCAAAATAAACATAATTTTCCTTGAAATGACTTTGATTTTGCGCTGATGGGGTGAAACAGACCCTGGATTCGAATTCAGCGACCCTCCAAACCATGGAAGCTGTAGTTATTTCTTCTAAAACGACTTCATTCGAAAAATGATCTTCAACCTGACGTGCTGGAGACAAACAGACTACGGATTTGGATCAGCATGTCGAAATGCATAAAAATATAGGTATAATGTCTTTAGAACAATAAATAGACATTAAAATTTAATTAAATAAACTATAAGTAACAAAAATCAATCTGCAGAAGAGTCCATTAATAAACATTACTTGAAGGTGCTAATGGCCTTGGCAGTCAGAGAACCTATAATTATTAAATAATATTTATAAAAAAAATACCTGCATAGATCCGAGTGGCTTTACTTGCGAGTCCTCATCATCACTGTCAGTAGTAACTCTCCCTTGATTTAAATAGTGTGAATTGAATGCAATATGTTCACTAAGAGCACTTAACCATTTCTGAAAATAATATATCTCCATTAAACATTTTATTGTGGTAACATTTTTAAATGGATGATAAAATTTTAAAATATTGACAAAAGGTTATATCAATATGTGTGATAACTTCGGGTTAGAATTTTTTGAATATGTTCAGTAAGTCACTTCATATTGAAAATATCTTTGTATTTTCCCCTGTATTTTTATTAAGTTATCATTTAGGTGTTACATTCAGCACCAAATTGCTAATGAAATATATATAGAAAATGTTTATGAGGAAATGGTGCCGAACATAAAGGTGCCTATTATTGAGGCTAAATGATCGACAATATAGAGTGAAAAAAAAATTGAATTATTTATTTTAGAAAACAAAAGAAAAAAAAAAAAAATCTCCTTGTGGAGCAGATGCTGGTTAGTATGTTAGCATGAATTAAAAAAAAATATTAACTTATGTGCGAATAAAAAATAATGAAAAATAACAAGTATGTATAGTTGGTGGTCGGGTGAATAGTGGCCGCTGAGGGTTTTTTAAAAAAAGTTTATAGTCTCGCTTATCTGTGGGTGATTCTGCATCTTCGCTGTAGCCGCTGACGCCAAGTTGAAGATGGAGCTTGACGGGGCGTAGAAGAAGGTGCACCTCCAGAGGATGGATGCAGCAAGAGTAGCGTAAAGATGCTCCTAAGGGCCTCAAGCCTGTGCTGTTCCTAAGGGACTCAGGGGCTGTACTGCCCTAGGGCGGTCAGTTCGCAAGTCGGAGTTAATCCGATGACGAGCCCGTAAGGTGCTGCCCTCACTCGAATATTGCACCGGGAGGTGGCGGACTCTGTAGGCTTGAAGGTAAATCAGCCGTCTTATCGCGAAGATAGTGTTGAGCCGAAGAGGATTTAAAGATCGACTGATAACCGCCTCAGGGTCTGTATCTCAGCTGCCACACTATTCTTGTATAGCTATACGCTACAATACTTCAATACAATAATTAAATAATAGAAAATAAATAATTGATACTTTATTCTACTTGGTCTCTAACATTTAGGTTTAAATAATTATATCCCATCAAACTGCTTGGAAATTAACATTTTGAAGGTGAACATCCCGTCTAATTCTTCTGCTCCTTTGTTTAAATTATTTTTCTTCGAAGGAAGTTTTAACCCTTTCCATAGCAAGAAAGGGGCACGTTGAAGGGTTCTCCTGTATGGGATACACAGCTTTGAAATACGGACCATGTTGAAGTTGGGTATCAAACAAGTCTCCTTGTTAAGGAGAACCTAATAAAACTAAAGGGAAAAATCCGAAAATACAGAACAGCTGAGTTGGGGCAATCCCCAGGGCTTTTCTTATACATCTCTGATTTGAATACACATACATACACTCTGATACACATACATATGCTCTAATACACAAACATAGTCAGGGTCTAAGTTTATCACATGTGCTGTTGGATGTTGGGTCTTCTATTTTCTCTAAAACTTGGCCCAATACTATGCCATCATCACTATCAGGGGCAAACTGTTTTTGGGAGGAAACCAGAACTTGGCCTCTTTTTTCAACGTTCGTTTTTTGGGGTATATATACATATATATATTTAAAAAGTAAATAAATGGACTATTGTTCTAATAATTCTATAATGTGGACGTCCCCTATGTTTAAAATTAATAGTTCTTTATACTTTGATGCAATTTACGTAAAATAGAATAATTTCATTCTATTTCTAAGCTAATAAGATCATATTTTCAATACATAAAACAATTTGAATGATCAGCTTTTTCTAACTGGGGGTTATGGAACATTGTTTTTGTTTCTTGTTTAACGGTGTATCAACAATTGGGCAATTGATGCTTGACATTTGTAGTCAGCACTTCGGGATTGTGTCATCGGGCTGAAATCATAATCAGATTATCTCCTTGCAGGAAAGGAGGAAACATGCTAAAAGGGAAGGGTCATCACAGTTATCAGGTAGTTGAGCTTGATTAAAACACGTTTATTAGGTAGTTGAGATTAAGATTATCATGAACAACTTGTTTACTTAGTTGAAAGAATGGTTAATGTAATGAGAAAACCAACCTGTCGGGCAAGTTGGCCTGTCGGATCCTCTGGTGTGATGGGAGCCGACAGCCGATGTGAAGTGCCATCAGAAAAGTAAACAGTGAATGCAGAAGGAGCTAAGTCGGAAGGTTCACCACGAGCTCCGTCCAAATACTTGAAGTCCCTCCTCTTCACTCCTGAACTCGCATCGGCTCGGGTTGTAAAGTAAGTCAATACTCCTCTCTCAAGGACAGCCTAAATTTCAGAATATAAAATAATTAAGTTTGATAAATTTATGCAAGGATTTAGTAATAACTGTAGAATAAGTTACATTTTTTGTTGTGTTTATGTTTTTTTATTGTCAATAAAATGCTCTGTTATCAAGGCATTTAGCATGTTATCGAGTGGCATGATACATTTGTTATTGCTGTATGTTTTTGGTTAAGTAATAAAGGTTTTAATAATAACGATTAACATTACCTCCATGAGCAAGTTACTTTTGTTATGAGGAAGAATAGGAATACTATACCTTGATATAATCACCGTATTAAATCATTATTTAAGATAGGAAAGAATTATGGGAATATATTGGCTGCAGTCAATAATTAATTTGTATACATCATTCTAATAAGTCTAGATTCTAGTGTTCTTGGCATTCTCTTATTCCAAATGGAGCCCCATTTGGTGGTTTATTTCTGCAGCTTCACGATCACATTTACAGAATGTGTTTCATAGCTCATAGTAATTCGGTGTTACATTTTTTGAATTTAGGCTTTTCAGTTTTAATCATTAAGTACTCATTGGTAATTTGAATGAGTCCAATTATAAGCCTAGTGAGTGAGCAAGTAGTTCTGGTGAGAAGTACTGTAATTGAAAGGCCATTCGATGATGTCCCATTTTATCTTTTGTAGTTTATTATCAGTCATCAAGTATGTCTAGTCATTTAGCCATTTGTCCCATAAGGTCTTAGTGAATAATAGCCAATGGTAAGAATGTTACTTATTCTGCAGCTAATTTTGTAGTAAGTCACCAATAAATCTATGTCTCAAATCTTTGTGTTCTGGCAGGCAATATATTTTGTGTGTCTATGAAATATGCAAATTTTAAATATGCAGATTTAGGATGTTGAGTGTAGACGATCTGAAATATTGATCTAGATGATGACATTGCTGTGTTTTGATACAGAAATATGAGGGCAAGAAAGAATACGTACATAATATTTATTTGATAAATCCACAATTACTTAAAGTACTTTACTAATTTAATTATAGTTTTAAGAGCATAAAATCTGCCACATTCCGAAGGAGAATTTAACACCAAATAATAAAACAATAATGAAAATATTCAAGTGTACCATAATTTCTCAGTCAAAATAAAACCAGACAGAGAAATGGTTCATAGCCATTAGAAATCACTTTTAAATAATGTATAATCGGATTTTGATACGTAGAAGAAGGCATGCAACATCAATACGTTTTGAGAAGTAAAAACTTAATTTTTAAGAAATAAAAAGAGAAATAGAGAACATCAAACAAGAAGGGTAAGAAGGAACAAAAACATCATAATAAAGACCTGATTTAAAACACCATAATAAAGAGTAAAAAAAAGTATATTTTAATAATAATTATTTTCTGGGATTTATTAAACCCACCATAACTAATAAAAGCAGAAATTCATCATCTGTGAATAATTTCAACATATTTAACTTTAGAAAATAGTTGATAGTGGATGAGTTCAAACTCTGACTTGTATTGACCGTTGGTTATCGCCCTTACTAACAGAACAGAGATGATGCTTTTATTTTTCCTAAAGGAAAGCCACCATGCCTTAATAGAAATCGAACCCCCAATTCTAGTCATGAAGTACTAAAAAACTGAAGAATAGGATTAAACAGACATTATCTTTTTCCACAGAAGCCAACGATTAAGATATGGCTAAACAAGACCAAGGAAGTGAGTGCGGTACTAAACAAGATAGAGGCAAGTGAGAGAAAGATAAAAGTGCAGATCCAACAATCAATAAAAAGGCGAGTGAGAGAAGGAAGAGTGATTTGCTCCATTAACCTTTAGGCTGCGTAATACTTGTAAGGCAAGATGATGCGGTGGTACGGGATAGCCTAGCGCCTGGAGTGCCCCGTGTGCTGAATACTTTCGTCACATGATGTTTTGTCATGCTTCGTCGGAAGATAATTCTCTTGTACTTTGCATTCCACTTGTTCCAAGTGTTTCTCTAAAAGAACATTTTGGGATACATTATCAGAACCCTCATCGTCATCGGAAGAACACTCCATTCACTTTCACTCAAACCCGTCAAAAGTTCCAACATTCTTTCAACAATTCTTGTTCAGAATAAATTTTCTTAGAAATATGCATGGTAAATTTAAGGTAAAGAGACACAATGGTTTTCGGCAGTAAAAAACGGAGGGAGCAGGTATACATACAGATAGGCAGAGTAGTTGGAAGCTGAAGTGACAACAGTGAAGTCCCATGCTCCCTATTAGCTTTGAAGCACCCTGCAGCTTCTATAAACAGCCTACAATGGTGATAGTAGAAGGACTGATATAATAGCTTGTAGCAGCCAAGCGCAAAAGAAGCCCATACCATATATCAGTCCGTAGCACTCAGAGCACTGCTCCCTCCAAATTGAAATATAAGTCCGTAGTACTCCCGGCACAGTAACCACCGGACTGATATATCAGTCCATAACAGCCTAAGGGTTAATCAAGATAGAGACGAGCGAGAGAAAGAAGAGTGCTGATCCAACAATCAAGAAAAAGGGGAGCGAGAGAAGGAAGAGAGTTTTGCTCTATCAATCAAGATGGGGGCGAGTGACAGAAGGAAAAATGTGCTGATCCAACAATCAAAATAGATAGAGGAGAGTTGTGGAGAGAAAGGATAGGTGAATAAGAAGGCAAGAATAGAATGTAGAATTTTATTAGAGTACTGATAAAAGATGTGGGAGGGAGAGATACACAGAGTGATATGAAAGAAAGGAGAACTAAGATATGTTTAAACAGTTTTATTTTTTTCTGAACCTAAATTAAAACCTAATCATTAGAAGGGGGATCATAGAAATTAAAAGAAGAGAATGGCAACTCTGGGTGCAATATATAATGGAGTTACACACAGCAAGATGGAAGAAGATAGAATCTGTGCATTTACTGTACTAACGCACATTTTTAGACAGGTAACTAAACTGACTTTTTGGAGAAAACCAGTGGTGAGACATGGGAGGGGATATCGAGCAGCTGGGAAGCTGTTGTGTAGATCAGATACAGCCATTGGACAGCACACCTTAATTACTTTGCCTAGTTCACCTCTTCTCCTTGTACAGAATAGATGTTTGCCTAGGCAAGGGGCTCTCATGGCCAGAGTATGAGAGCTTCAAATTTTATGATGATGATATTATATTTTCGAATAATACTTTTTGTTCAGAATAATGTGGTGCAGTCACATAGACATTCAAAACATTGACATGCAATCAAAATTTAAATATACAACAATTATTTAAGAAACAGCAAAGTGCTTAACATTTAGAAAAAGCATCACAAGGCATAGGATAACGGCATTTGATTTTTGGACATTTAAAAGAGGACCTGTATTGAAAAAAATAACTCACCAATTGTAAATCTGCAAGAGATAAATTAAGCCCAAATAAAGTATTTACAAATCATTAATAAGAAATTTTACCTTACCCAGGTAGGCTTCCAACCAAGGAATCTCGATCTTTTTAGAAGCTGTCCTTCAAATCGTGTAACAGTTCTCTGCAACTGTCTCACAGGTCGAACACATAAAACTTGACTCATTTGGGAGTCACGTGCCAAATCAGTTGCTGTTTGCCCTATTAAAAAAATTAGAATAAATGAAAATTAGAATACATGAAAATTAGAATAAATCAGACAATCATTTGCTTAATCTATTATTAATAGATAAATACAACTATCTAGGTTTTTATGTTAGATTGATAAAAATAAATTTTATTAAGTTAATCAATGTGATTAATATATTGGTTTATTCACTTAGCAGCATTGCAATGAAAACATATATTACTTTAATTGGGCTAATATATTCTTCAGTTAATTATAAAGTATTAGCGAAATTCTGAGGGAAATATTTCCGACAGTTCCGATATTTCCATTTCCATTACAATGAACAACACGCTACTTTAAACTCAATAAAAACTAACTATGTCTCATTTAGGATCAGGGAAGGTTGTGAGAAGTGGTGGGAGATAGTGTTTAATATTTATCAATACTTAACCAAAGCTATGGCTAAAAACCATTTAAGCTATAGCCTGTTCAAATATATATTTTAGTTGGAGGGAAAAGGGGGCAGACTATATTCCTAATGCAAGAAATTGGCGGTAAAAATTTTCTTGTATTAGTGCGTTTCTTAACTCTAGTGTCATTTGGAAAACTTTAAATAGAAACAGTTAAGGGTTTGCCTTAATCATAAGTGAAAAATGTAAATACATGTGAAAATATAAAATGAAATCTCAAAATGAAGCAAGATCCTAGATGCTTTATATTTACTATAATTTCCAAGAAAAATCAATTTTTCACATTTACCTAGACAATGATTTTAGGCCTTGGAAATTGTTTCAAACCAAGCTCCGGAGGAAGAATTCTTTTGGTTAGCAAACTTGACCGTACAAATCACACAGGTATTTTAAATTTAAATATTTTTTAATTTTATAATAATTGGTCCTTTGCGCAAGAGAGCGCACAGACAAAAAAATAAAATAAAAAATACAAATTTGAATCACCCCTATTTTTGTGGTCTATTGATTCTGAAACATCAAATTTTCTAGTTCGAACTTCCGAATTGCTTCATGAGGTCAACCTCATAAACAGGTTTCCTCCTATGAAGAGAGAAGGAAACACACTGAAAAAAAGGAGATGAAAACAAGAGAGAAGAGGAATGAAGTCAACTTGCCTCTAAGATTTTTGATAGTGGAGTCAATGCCATTTTGTAAAAGGAGGACAGCTGCTTCTTTGTGACCCCGATAAGATGCACAGTGCAGAGCTGTGTTGCCCATACTGTCTGTGCAGTTGATGTTCGGAGGCCGTTCCCATTTCAACTAGAAAATAATAAGTAATTCAAAGAACAATCAAAGCTAAATATCATATTGGTGGGGATATTAAATAATACTGACAATCCATGTTTTTGAATTTTCCCAATGTCAAGGATTTTGTTACTCAAAAAAATACATCGCAGAACATGGTCAATATTAAATCACTGAATGATATACTACAAAAATAATTTTAATGAATGAGTTAAAAATATAAAAATTTATTTTATTACATAATTGTCTGGTTACAAAGTGTTCTTTACCAAAGACTAGATCTATCATTTTTTATTTATTTTAACCTGGTAAATTCAAATCTGTCACCACAAATGCTTTTCAGTACCACAGTCATTTAAGAAAGAATGACATTGGAAAACATATTTCTGGGGTTGGATTAGAATCCAGCATGAAAAAAAAAAACAAAATACTTGAAAAATGACAGGTCTAGTCTTTGATACAGACTAATTTTTTAATGTTATTTAATTTACACAACTGTCTTAAATTTATCAAAGCGTTAATAATTATTTTTGATTTTTATTATTACAAGTAAGAATTTGTATGGCATCAGATATTATTTTCAAAGAATAATGACCAATCACTTCATGTGTTTATTCCAAAATTTCTGATCTAGTATGCCCTATTGAACAAATTTAGTTAATGTTTGTTCATATATAATTTTATTCTAGTCTTTACAAACATATTCCACTAGTATTTCTAAACTGACAAAACTGAAAAATCGGTGTTTTTCAGTTATGACTATGAAAGACATGGTAAATATCTCTTTATCGACCATCAAAACTGTATTCACCTAGGTTCCGAGCTTCTACACCACTCCTCACTTTTCCTGTCATAATGCTATAATGCTCCCTACATAGCCAAAAGTGACACATTTTCAGTTTTATTTTGAGTTGTGTCACTTTAGAAATACTAGTGCGATATCAGCAAAGCCTATGAAATTGATCAATAGCAGTATAATAGAAATAATAATTAAAATATAATTTACAATAGTATTTATTGCAGTTAAGTCCCCATTTCTTGCAGCTGACAGAAGTGCTTCTTCTTTTCTTCTGAGGTCAGTCTGTTCTGCAGCGGCCAACAATTTAGTAGCTTCACCTCCTTCGACACCAACTTCTTTAGCTGTCCGACCTTCACCATTCCGTATATTAACATCAGCATTTTTTTCCACCAGCAACAATACAAGATCCTGTTATAAAATATCTAAATAAGACACTTATTTAAAGCAATTAAAAAAGTGATAACCACTTAAAAGAAGGTGAGTAATAACAAAACAAAAATTAAATCTGCTCAAAAATATTCTACATATGTCACTCCCTATGGATGCTTACAATTATAAAAAGTTTGGTCTAGCAGGAACTGGGTCATCTCAGTTTGTTTGCATACAATCCTTATTCCCAGTGTTTTAAAAGGCGTATATTAGAAACACTTATTTATTATAATAATAAATAATATTTTGCTTTTCAAAACATTGCTATTTTTTATGCAAGCTTTATATTAAATTTATAAACAAATTAGAATATCTGCTTGAATGAAATCTCTTGGAAGAGCGATATTTTTGGCGCCATGATTGACCTACATACACATTTAAAGCTGAGAATAACGAGTGTAACACGCTCTAACGGGCTTCCGCGTAACTAAGATATAATAGGTGAAAGAAAAGAATTACTTGGTAATTCTGAGCAATGAGTGCCCCAACTCCGATTTTCTTAAAACGTCGTATACTTATTCATTTGGTGGTCAACCATTCATTTCAACCTTATTAAGAACAACAACGTGAAAAAAAGTGTCGCAAACGACTATAACAGTATTTGTTTCACCTTTTTCAATGTTATGATACAACTCGCAAAAACGTCAATTTTTTTTTTTTTTTTTTTTTTTTATTTTTTTTTTTATTTAATATGTTTATTTAACATCTGTACAATATTTAAGTACATTGGTTAAGTATGATCAGTATATACAGGATCTTATTTATGATCTCACATAATGAAATTTAAAAAAATAAATAAATAAATAAATAAGTAATGATGATAATATATACAAAAATTAATTACAAATAAATAAATAAAAAGAAAAGAAATATGAGAAAAAAAATATATATGATTAATAAAGAAAAAAGCGAAACAACAACATAAAAATAAATTACTAATGATAAAGAAAAAAAAAATTATAATAAAAAAAAAAAATAATAAATAAAGGACTTTGGAAGAAGCCAATCAATATTGACACTTCCTAATTGAGAGATTTTATTTGTCCTTTAATTACATAATTGATCACGAGGCCAAGATCTCTTTAGCCTCCTAGGAAGGTTTTTGGGGTGGGATTGAGAGGAGAGGGATTGAGCTCTGGGATTGGGATGGGAAGATAGTTTAGAGTGAAAAGTTAGGAATCGGGATTTTGCAAGTTCTTGAACGAAAGGGATGTTGAGGTCATTATGGAGGGTTTTATTGGAAACGTAGAAAGGAGCATTAACTATTTTGCGTAAGACTTTGGATTGGAATGCCAAAAACGTCAATTAAATCAATTTCTATTAAAAAAACAAAAAAAAAACTCTTACATTTAAATAAGCTAAAAATTGCTCTGATATATGAAAAATTGTCAATTTATTAAAGAAAAGGATCATTACTTACAACAACAAAAAAAAAGATAATAGGCCTCTTCATAACTATTTGAATCGTGAATATTTTCGTTTTCAACCATTCAATTACTGCTCCGACTTCGATTTTTTTGTAAAACTTCACACATTGATTTATTTCAACCTAAATATGAATAAAAGCGTGAAAAATTGACCGAAAATCGTATTTAAATGTCTTCAATTTCTTCACTTTTATAGACGTTGCCTCCGTAATCTCCGATAGGATAAGCATTGTTCTATAAGACCAATAGAAAAAACAAATGTCTATTTTCATTCTTATGCGAATAATTATTGCATAGGGTGTAAAAACACTTTGTCGTGTTTTTTTTATGTTAATAAGGGAATAAAAAGGACCGAAAATCGTATTTAAATGTCTTTAATAGCTTGGATTGACTAGAGTTTAGATATCTACTTGAGCGAGAGAAAACGTGTAGCATGTATGGCAAACCGTATTTTTTTTTTCATGCTAAAATTACGGTATTTGTGAAGTTTAAGAGCCTCCTCACCCATTTGAAACTGTCGCACTATGGGCATACGTGCTACGCATTTCCGCTCGCTCAAGAAGATATCTAAAATGTAGTGAATCCAACTCGCTAAACTTAATAGAATTCTATCACGTAATTTGATTTATTTTTTGGTTAGTGAATCGATTCGTGTATTAATTCGGTAAAAAAAATAAATAAATACAAATAAGTCGTAATCAGTTACAGTCAACTTTATTGCTTAATAACTTTTTTCCTAGTTCAGAGCGACTTTTTTTTTTTTTTTTAAACGGACTCGTGTTTAGTGTAGCAAAATACGTTATAGTGCATAATTTAAAGAAAATTAAATTCTTCCTCGTTGAGGAGGCCCTTAAAATTAAAAATTGCCCAAGAATACTGTTATAGTCGTTTGCAACATTTTTATTTTTCACGTTTTTATTCTTAATTAGGTTGAAATATATAAGTATACAAAGTTTTACGATAATCGGAGTTGGGCCACTCATTGCTCAGAATTACTCTTTTCCAAACTAAAGTAGATGGATCGAAATTGACGTTTTAATACTTAATAGGGTGGAAAATTCAAATATATGTTAACCCCTACTCATAAATAACAATTGATCTGAAATGAGACAAAACCAAAAATTCAGCACTTTTTGAAGATGTTACGAGTACAGATTATCCCTTTTCAAAGTTCCTCATATTGCCTGCCATGATTTTCTTAATACAGCTGTGTTATGTATAAGTGGACATACATATACATTTATATTAAATAAATAAAATTTGTTGACAGAAAGAATAAAGGTTATTTATGAGATTGATAACATCTCAGAGAGATTCTGCGTTAATAAAACAAATTATAAGTAATTACAGTCATGATGTGTCAGGTGTAGACAAAAAATATAAATCATAAGGCTTTGCATTTATGACGAATCATAATAAGTCAATAACATATATCGGCAGGAGATGATGGGTTCGATTCCCATCCGGTGGCAGGAATTTTCTCATCCCACGGCTCGTTGAGAAAATTCCTCGCTGCACCCTGGATGTCGGCGCTAATGGCCTAAATGTTGATGCGCCGTAAAAAAAAATAATAAAAAAACATATATCGCACTAGTATTTCTAAAATGAGACAACACAAAAAAACTCAAATGAAAATGTGTCACTCTTGCCTATGTAAGGGGTATAGCATTATGACAGGAAGGGTGACACAAGTGCCCTCTGGTGTACAAGCTCTGGTACATACAGTTTTGATGGTTGATCGAAATATTTACCAACGTCTTTCATAGTCATAACTGAAAAGCACTGATTTTTGAGTTGTGTCACTTTAGAAATATTAGTGCGATATTCTGTCATCTGAATGGATTTAGTCCTCGTTTTGTGGGAACTTAGTTTTTTATCTTTGAGTGTAGTGTGTCATGGAAACGTTAAATTTTATTACTAGAGAGTTGGATTTTCCTGTCCAATCGTGGAGTATGCATTTTTATTTACTGATTTATTGAGTTCTGCAACGTTGGGGATAAACTCATTTCACAGGTGACTATTTAAAAAAAAAACTAATAAATAAATAACAAATATTCGGAACTGAAATTAATAGCGGCTAAGGAAACATCATAAAAGAAGATAAAGTAAGAATTATATAACAAAACAATAAAAAATTAAATTGAACTAAAAATATAAATTTCAAATATGGATAGTAAAGTTTAGAACTTTTTATAATTTGAAGAATAAATGTGTGGTTTTCAAATTGGGTATTTTTTTTTTTTTTCATATGAGGTATGAATGAGTCGGAAAGGATTGGCCTATCCTCAGGCAGTTCAGGAAGACTATTATGAAGAGAAATTACAAGTGAATACTTTAGGATTAATTTATAAGTTAAATTTATTAAAAATGGACTTTTTTTTATTTTTATTTTATGAGTCATAAAGATGTAGGTAACCTGATGCCTCGCCTTGTTTCTCTGGTTTGCCTTTAGTACTTTCATGTCTGAGTAGGCAACATATTATATTATATCAGATAAGCGTAAAATAGTGATAAAACAGTAATAAATCATATTACAGATAAGAATGCCGTTTCATGGATTAATGTATTTTTTTATTGTTTTTGTTGAATTGGACTTTAAAGGTTTAGCCTTTACTTTTAAAGGTATGATTGTGTGTGTGCACGTTGTTTAGTGTGTTTCACGCCTCATTAAGGAGGGAACCCACTTACAACATTGAACCACATGAGTGGAAACATTTTCCAGATTTATGACAATTCTCCAGACTAAGATATGTAAATTTTGATTACGTTATAAGTTTAAAAAGTGTTCAAAAATATGGTGAATTATCTTAAATATCTCAAAAATGGAAGGGAAATTGTCTACGTGAAAGGTATCTATTCAAAAGCTTAGTAAATACCCTAAAAAACCTATTAAAAAAAAGGCAATTTTCAATAGGAAACATCACTTGTCGAAATAGGTGCTCTAAACTTTGGTTTGGTTCTTTTGAACAGTTTTTTTATAGGATGTTGCTGTTTTATTTCAGGACCTCGGAAGAGAAAGGGCGAATCTGAAAAATTGGCTTTTTTATTTTATTTTCTGAGTCAGAAAGATGTTTGGCTCGAGTTATCTCACAGTTTCAAGTTAAAATGAATAGCACCATCATCTAAGAAAAATTCAGTGACCGATTTCAAGGGCGAATCCCGGGTCTGAAACTCCCCTTCTAGCTTTTTGTTACCCACAAATCACTCGTAAAAATTATAATTAAAGCATTGACTTTCAATTGCATACTTTTTCAATCAGGTTTATGAATTAGCATTCTATAGAGTAAACATTCGCCTTTGCTCTCCTGAAGCTCTTCTAGAACTTTGAATTCGATTTCCCAACATCCGAAATTCGTGATCGCCCTTTCTCTTCTAAGGTCCTGATTTCTTTCAGCAGAAAAATGAACTGCTCAGTAAAACAAGTTAGAGAAAACAAGAAACAAGTTTGTAATGGAGCATTTCTTAAGAAAGAGAGTAAGCTGAGGAAGCGGAATGATGATTTCACCTTTCAATTGGCTTCTGTCAGTATGTATTTTTTTTTTTTTTTTTTTTTTTTTTTTTGCATTTCAGCACCTAAAATATCACTTTTCTTCAAGATGTCAATGAAGCCGGTTTTTAATTTGTTCAAAAGTAAAAAGAGTTTATCAATCCGAAAATTGAAAACAACACCCACAAGATGAAGCAGGTCCTGAAAGTCAGACTTTTTAATTTGCTAATTTATTTTTCTTTAATTGAATAAATTGGTTTCCGGTATGACTGTCATTTTAGTCTATATTAAATATTTTATTACTGTTGACTTTTATGATATGTATTACTGTTTTATTGTGTTGTGTTAACAGACACTGTAGATAGAGATATGGTCTTAAAAGTGCTTTGTGAGCGTCTAAGAAAAACAAAAATCTCCTTCGTAACATTAAAATATGAATTAAAAGTGAATATTAAAATTACAATGAATGTTTCTTTGTTATTTCTTGAGTCATTAATTGACGACCGTTGATGACATTTTATGTTCTTTGTCGGTGTTAGATTTTTGTTTGGTGCAGGCCAACATGGGTGAAGAGATAGCTTATTTCACAGTCCTAATCTTTCTTATCTCTCACATAATTTTTTTACAAACGAATGCTGTATAAGGCTTTTGTTCCAGCACTTATATAAGTACCATTAACCTCAGACCCTCAGGCCAAAAGTGTCTTTATTTAGTGACATCCTAAACAAATATCAATAGTGACAAACCTTAATATTGAACATTCAGAATTAGCCAATCAAAATAAAATTCTATTAATTTAAGATAGACATTTTGTAGGCAATTTCCTTTTTATTTATAATAAAAGTCCACTTGTATACTTTCATTTCCATAAAACACACATTGAGTCAGGAAAGTAGTAAAAGATTACTATTCCATATAGTAAGTGAGAAATGGCAGGAATATGCAAGGGGTTTATTTTATTTGGTACTGTATATAAACAGTCCAACACTAAGAACGTTGTAATCATTTTGTTAAAAAAAAACTAAACAAAACACTGAATATAAACACAACAGACAAACACATCACAAAAATACTTTTTAAAAGTTAATTTAACAACAAACAAGCTGAGTAAAACGATTTATTAATGAATGATAACTATTAGTTGCTGAAGCAATTGTTTGCATTCAAAATTCTTTATTTTAAAGCGCTGATGTACCTAACTCTCTTCAACCAGTCTTTCCGTTACAAAAATGTTCATCATCTATAATTCCATACAAATACAAGAGCCTGGAAATAAAACAACATTACAACAACAAAAATCAAGGGGCATTATTGACAAAGAAAAAGTGTAATTCATTTGGAATATGGGGTATTTCTAGCTAAGTTCACTATATATGAAAATAATTGATAACAAATAAAGATCGGAACCCATATTTAAAAATAGTAATCCTCAATTACTTTGTATTGTATATACACTTATGTCATTAATTCTTATTGATAGCTAATTATTCAGATTATTTAATCATACACATCTAACTTCCTTAGTTTACTGATATTAAGCACACTTATAACTCTTAAAAACAAAACAAAACAAAAATTCCGTCATGAGTGCAACCTCAATAGCTACTTTCCTTCGGAGGAAAGTGCTAAAATGAAAGTGGCTAAAACAATTGATACCAAATGACAGATTTAATTTACTAATTCAAGATATCAACACATTCAAAGATACTTACAAAAATAATATGTTTAAACAATTTAAAAGAAAATTGGTTTGAACAATTAGGGAGTTATTAAGAATTTCTCTATCCAAGGGCGGAAAATCTCCATTTTGTACATTTTTTAATGTTGACATATTTATTTTCCTTTGCATTCCTGTTTGAAAAGAAAAATCATTGGTTGGTTTAGGGTGGGGCTCCAAAAATGCCAAGGGATTTAGTTATTAAGATTATATGTATACTTAAGACTAGGTTTTTATTTGATCTATTTATTGATGAAAAGAACTTACTTCTCTTCCAATAAACGATGCTTTATGCAAAGCAGTATCACCAGCATCATTTACTGCATTAATGTCAGCATGATTTACAAGAAGTAATTCTACAACATCTCTATGACCGAAATAGGTAGCAAGGTGTAAGGGAGTCCAACCCAAATTTGACTTGCTTTTTCCTAAAATGAAGCATGGTAATGTAGGTCTTAAAATAAGAACAATATTTGATTTGTTACTTTACTAGCTAATAAATAACACTGAATAAAGCCTTTTTATTTTGAATGAACATTAAAGAATAGGAAAAACAATAAAATGAAACAGACATGATATCTGGTGTTAGGATATAAGAAACAAACAATCCATTTTAAAAGACACTTATTTTTACCTTTGCAATTAATATCCACATTTATTTTCCCATCTCTTGCTGCATCTAAAATGCTCCTTACAAGATTTAAATCTCCGTTTCTGGATGCTAGCAGCAGATGTTCTGATGTTCCTTGATCTGTGGAAACCTCACCCATTTTAATCTTATCATGGAATAGTTAGAAAAAATGGAGACAATTCGCCGGTATCGGCTTGTTCCGTTAGATTATAGGACATGTTTTTTCAATCGGCTACATTAAAATAAAAAGAAGTAGATTTGGAACACAAATCATAAACAATTACTAGTTGATAACCTCCATCAGTTGAATGGGATGGTTATGTTTTTAAAATCTGTCAAATCAGCTGAAACAAGTCACGTGACGTAATTCACAGCCTTTATGATATTTGTATTGTAAAGCATGGTATTGGGGTTTGCGGGGGAAAATAGAAATAAAAAATTACCTTTATTGCGCGAAATATTGCAACCCATCTTTCTTGGTGTTATGTTTTAATTTGATTCTTCTTCGGCTTTATATTATTTGCAAAAAAAGAATTGGAGGGGTGGGCTTAAGTCCGATTGTCTTCGTCTTAGAGGAGCTCGTCGTCCTAAAAAAAATTTTTAAGAAGCCCTTAAAGTAACAACAAATAAATAAATACAAAGTAGATAGAATGACTAAGGAACAGTATATGACATGAACAATTCAAAGGTAGTAAATATCAGTAATTAGGCGACTAAGAGTAAGCGTTATCACCTTATCTACCTTTATCGTTTAGCGATAAATTATCAGCTCTTAAATTCTGTATCATGTTGATGCAGGAACTGTCTGGAGACACAGTATGTCTTATTCTAATATTCTCTTTTATTACGCGTAAGTTAGTCAATGAATATACTTCCTGCTACTCGACACGCTTCTGCAAGATTGTTCTATTATCCTTAGATAAAAGCAAGACAATAACAGAACGTAAAGAAATTCATTTAAGCCTATTTAATTCCGTAGACAGCTTTAGCAATGCAGCATACTAAACACAGCTCATTTTTACTTTATTGCTATAATGCATTTTTAGATGTACAAGGAGCTCCAAAGCCTACAGGGCCTGCTATAGTGAAGATTATTGGAGGCGATGAAGTATCTATAGTTGACTTTCCTTACCAGGTTTGCCTTTAGAATGATTTTTTTTTTCTGTTTTTCTGTGCCTGCTTTGTATGATATAGGCGCATAAGCTAGCCTAATCTTTTAGATAACGGTTCTTACATAATGTAACTCTCATGTATTTGCTATTTTAATAGTGTTTCCTTACCTTTGCGATAATGTTGATCACGTCACAACAGCTTTTCTGTCATCCTTTATGGTTCAATTGTAAGTAGCTGGGTTTACTTGGATTTACAGTAAAAATACAACCAAAATTCTGAGACTTATTCATTTAGAACATCTAGTCATTTCGTAATTCTATTTTAAATATAAATCCAATGCATAAGAATTGCGCAAGCGGATGTTTTTTAGTTTATTTACAACTTAATGACAAATCTTAGACCATTCACCTGAATCGAACACAGAATAAAAATGAAATTTATGAGAATAATTAAAAAGCGAAGAGGGGGGGGGGGGGCTCTAAGCCTAAGTGTCACACTAGATCTCAGAGCGAGCTGGATATGTTAAAACCACAAAGGCACGGCAGATAATGAATGATAGAAAAAAGTCCTATTGCAAATAGGCCATTAAATACATAAATGCCATATAATTTTCCTACAAACTATTTATTTTTTAGAAACATAAATATTAAAAGGTAGAAATTGTCAGGATTCGGTCGTTGTATCTTAATAATTATTTTTTATTGCAAAATGAGTTTTATTGTTTTCCGTCGTTTCCGCTTGAAATTCAAGCCGAAACGTTGGCAACAATAAAACCACTTTCACTTGTAAAATGTAGTTTTATTAAGAAGTAATGGCCGAAACCCGACAATTCATACCTTCAAAAAAAAAAAAAAAAAAAAAAAAGAAAAAGAAAAAATACGTTATTAGAAAAAAACAAAATACCATCAAACGTGAAGTTCATAACGTTAAATGCTTAACCTCGAGAATTGTAAATCCTCTATTGATATTGACTTATCTTATCCATTTAGTCTTAAACAATTGAGGCCACCAGGGAAGTGTTTACTTATTTAAAGGAATTTTAAAAAGCTTTTGTGTTTTACTGATAATTATAAATTTTGCAAAACCAGGCATACGATCTCAACAATTTTTAGTCAACCTTTCTTACCAATAAACAAATCTAAAAAAAATCCGTCACGCAGGAGCAGCATAAATAAGCATATTCTTCAGAAAGGTGGGCAGTTCATTTCAATTTTATATCAAAAGTCACTGTCTAACTAAGGGGTGCTGGCCTTTCTTTAAGAAGAGCTATCTATTCGCAGGCTCTGGAGCTGGCCTCTGTCGGTTTTTTTTTATCAGCTGAGGTGCTGGCCTCTGTTGGCTGTCTCACAAACTACATCTAGACGGATAAAAACAAATTCACACCGTTTGACCGATTTTGACGTAAATGGGTATACAGATAGATTTTGATACGGGCAGAGTCACAGGCAGAAAGTAGGTGTAGAATTGTTGGCACTTCACTAGTAGTTTACCTAAATATTTCAATGATTCCAGAGGGATCAGGAAAGTAACTTATCTCGGGGCCACTGTCTCTTAAGCCGCCTGGGAGAATTGTCCGGGTGGGATTGTGAAGATAAGGATAGACCTTCAGGATTAGGATGGTGAGAAAATGTGGAATGGGACATTTGGAAACGGGCTTTCGCAGGGTCAAGGACAAATAGGATGTTAAGGAAATTATGTAGGGTTTTGTTGGATACGTAGAAAGGTGCGTTGACAATTTTGCGGACAGATATATATATATATATATATATATATATATATATATATATATATATATATATGTGTGTGTATATATATATATATATATATATATATATATATATATAGATATACACGCCATCTTTTATAACCTCCATAACAGTGAACTTTAGTGCTTAATAACTTCTTTCCTAGTTGAGAGCAACTTTTTTTTTTAGCGAATTCGTGTTTATTGCATCAAAATACGTTATAGTGCGAACTTTGAAAAAAATCGATGCTGAGACCGCTCTCCTTTAGTTTTAACATTTGGTATTGATACGGTTTTCACCAGTGGTTAGTTTTCGTTAACGTTATATTTCGTAAGATTAACATCCTACTTGATCAGACAGTTCATTCTCGCTAGGGGTGGTTGTTTCTCTTTCGAAATAAAAAAGAAACGGCATCAATCCCCATCCTGGCTCGAAAAGGGTAGTAACCTATAGATAACCAGTCCTAAAATTCGTTGTAAATAATAAATGGGCGCCATTTTCGATATCTTGGTATGATCGATGAAGATTTCCTCCGAAAAGTGTGCTAAAATGAACAAACCAGACAAGAAACTCACATGATGTATATCTGATGAGCATTTTATCCTCAGAAGATTATTGTTATAAAAGCAATGCGTTTACATAGGTCAGTGGCCCGGTGGCCGTGAGGCGTCAGCACTTAACACTCCATGCCAAAGATCGTGGGTTCGATTCCCACTATGGGGCGGTGGCTTTTCTTTAGAAAAAGTCCGTCACGCAGAAGCTGCATAACTAAGCACTTTCCTCAGAATTTGGGTAGTGTAGACTGCTTTCCAGAACAATTTGCTTAAAATATCCAACATAAATAAAATAAAAACATGAATAGTTCTCTTTTAATTTTGTAATGAGTAACTGTTCAATTATTAATTTTGTAATTAATAATTCCAGAGTTATGTTTACACATGGTAACTACTACACTACATAATAAATACAAAAAACTTTATATTATCGTCTTTTGATCTGACGCAGGAACAGGATACAGTCCCTCTAGTTGTAGAGAGCGCTCCTTGCGGCAGCCTTGCGAACCTAATTCTATTGAAATATATTACAAAGTAAACCCCTGTTTCCGATTGACCGATTTAGCTGATTTTTACAACACTTCTTTCCCATGAGTTACCCACGACGTATACCGCGTTTCGTTACAATACAGCAGAGATTACGACCGGTATGAGTATATCAGTAATTTGGGTCCGGAGTACCCCCCCCCCCTAATGAACCGATTTAGTTTATTTTGACAGCACATTTTTACCTGTAGATTACCACTACGAATACCGAGTCTCGTCGAAATATAACAAAAATCACGGCTGGTAGTGGCGAATTGCTATTGTGGGTCCGAAATAACCCCCCCCCCCCCTCCTAATAAACCGATTTAGTTTATTTTTACGTCTCACTTTTCTCTCTAGATTACCACTACGAATACCGAGTTTCGTCGAAATATAACAAAAATCACGGCTGGTAGTGGCGAATTGCTATTGTGGGTCCGAAATAAACCCCCCCCCCCCTCCTAATAAACCGATTTAGTTTATTTTTACGTCTCACTTTTCTCTCTAGATTACCACTACGAATACCGAGTTTCGTCGAAATATAACAAAAATCACGGCTGGTAGTGGCGAATTGCTATTGTGGGTCCGAAATAAACCCCCCCTCCTAATAAACCGATTTAGTTTATTTTTACGTCTCACTTTTCTCTCTAGATTACCACTACTAATACCGAGTTTCGTCGAAATATAACAAAAATCACGGCTGGTAGTGGCGAATTGCTATTGTGGGTCCGAAATAAACCCCCCCCCCCTCCTAATAAACCGATTTAGTTTATTTTTACGTCTCACTTTTCTCTCTAGATTATCACTACGAATACCGAGTTTCGTCGAAATATAACAAAAATCACGGCTGGTAGTGGCGAATTGCTATTGTGGGTCCGAAATAAACCCCCCCTCCTAATAAACCGATTTAGTTTATTTTTACGTCTCACTTTTCTCTCTAGATTACCACTACTAATACCGAGTTTCGTCGAAATATAACAAAAATCACGGCTGGTAATAGCAAATTGGTATTGTGGGTCCGAAGTAAACCCCCCCCCTTCTAATGAACCGATTTAGTTTATTTTTACATTTCACTTTTCTCTTTAGATTACCACTACGAATACCAAGTTTCGTTGAAATATAACCAATATTACGGCTGGCATGGTCAAATTAGTGTTTTGGGTTCGGGTAAACCCCCCATTCCGGTGGACCGATTTTGGTGGTTAACGAACTCGTTCATTCGTTTCCTAATTGAATGCTATATACCAAGTTTCGTGACGAAAAAACAAAAACTCTGGCCGCTATCGTGTTAACAGACACACACACACACACACACACACACACACATATATATATATATATATATATATATATATATATATATATATATATTTATACATCACATATATATATATATATATATATATATATATATATATATATATATATATTTATACATCACATATATATATATATATATATATATATATATATATATATATGATATATCACCGTCATGAGTGCAATTTCAATAGCTACTTTCCTTCGGAGGAAAGTGCTAAAAGAAAACGCACCAGCCTGGCTAGAAAAGGGCCATAAACTAAAGATAACCCTTCCCAAAATTCTTAGTTAATAATAATAGGCGCTAACATTTAAATTTACATATGTCAAATTAAGTTTTTAACATTTCATAGAAGAAGCAGGTTTCACCATTTAACAATAATGTAGCCAAGACAAATTCTGTGTACTAGTCTTCACAATTCTCTGAAATAGCAGATCATTTCAGGCTTGCATTTTTTTCGAATTATTTATTATATTAAAGAAGACATGTACATTGGTAATGGAGTTCAAACATTACTTCTAAAACAAGCAATTAAATACGGATATGAACTGTCATTGGTGAAGAGATATCATGAAATTTTGGAAGAGCGATTTTATGACCATACCATGAGTTGCATTTTGTATGAAGTGGTAAGAAACTATAATATTGAAAAAACACATATTTTCACATTATTTACGCTTTAAGAGATAAAGTTTAAATTTCAAATTAAATCATTAATTAAGATAATAAATAATGGAAGCCTAGTTAAATTAATTTGGTGATTAATAAAGTATTTTATTAATACATATGTGAGATCGCTACTATGGCGATTCATGACAATTGTAGTTGATGAACAATAATAAACAAAATATTTAATTTTAATTATCACGCTAATTATATATTTAATTTTACTATATATTTGCCAAATACCACTCACTGACTGACTCACTGAACTCATCGCCCAGCCCAAACCACTTTACAGAAAAATTTGAAATTTTTCAAGGACAATTTAGGTTGTAAACACTCGCTAAGTATTTTTAGTGGGGTTTGAATTTTTAGTTGGTTAGAGCAGGCAGCATGCATAGGAAGATAACAGGTCAGCTGTTACCGTACTATTTCTATTTCATAATATTATTTTGCGGTTCATTTCAACTATGATAGCAGACCTTGAATTACTAGAAATAAACTCTGATTTTGAAATAACCTCATAGATTTACGCTATATCTGGTGATGGTCCATCCGAGGTAATAATATTCCGAACCCTTGCACAGCCTCCTCACCCATCAACATCCCCAGTCAGAACACTTCTTGGTAATGCCTGCAAATATAATGGTTTTATCCAAATGACATCTTTGAAACAAACATTTTTAAATTTTAACGTACATTTATTATTGACAGCGAATTTCAACCTATACTGGTTAAACTGCTGTTACTGCTAACCTTTAGATAACGGGTTATCTCTACGTAATCTGTTCCTTGACACTGGTCCGGAGCGCCCCAATGTCAAGAAACATTATATTTTGATCACTTATCAGTTGATTAATAACTTATGACGGGAATGGTGCTATAACAAACTGCACAGAATTATGTAGTAGTGTTAATTTGTATGATGCATTATTTAACGCATTAAAATAACTACTTATCTGCCGTGACGAAGCACAGGCATTCAATTAGTAATAAATATTTTAACAAATTGTAGTGTAGTTTATTTTTTCATAGTTTTCATTCTAGGTTTCATTCAGATTATATGATCAACACATATGTGGTGGAAGTCTGATTGGGTACCACTATGTCCTTACAGCAGCGCATTGCGTTTACAGGTGATAAATCACTTTAATATATAATCAAGTATATAATATATTATGTTCTGTATCTAGAATTTAATTGAGTGTTACATACTTATTGGATACTTCTAATTATTTATGCCGATAACAAAACTCCAATAATCACACTTCATTTAGAAATTCTTTTGTCACTTGTTGATGCATCTTGAAATTCTCTTTAAAATTCAGGTATCAGTGGTTTTTGGCGATTATAGAACTTTCGAGTCTTCATTTGAAAATGTTTATCTGTTTAATCCATTTAGCCGTTTACATTTAGTTTTACATTATAGTTACTTGTTCAAAGAAAGCATCTACTACTTTATAAGGGGTTGAGAATGCAACAGGTGACAAGGATTTCCCTGTCCAATGACAGAGAGGACTTTAATTTAATCTTTAGCACATCAATTCACACAAACAACTTCAAGCAATGTTGTTTATGAGAATTGTTGTGCTAAAGATTAAGTTGAAGACTTCCTCTATCCTTGGGAAGGAAAATCAACAAGATCTTGGCACCTGTTGCATTCTCAATCCCTTATATGTACCTCATTTATAGTATTTGTATTGTTAGTGTCATAGGATAAGTTTCCTCCTTTTTCTTCATTTTACTTATATTTTAATTAGATGCATGATGATGAACCATAAACAGGTTCGAAACGTCGCAAATATAAGTTAATGTTTTATAAAATTTTGGGGAGCAACTCTCACCAGTTACTTCAAGAATCCATTAATCCCCCCCCCCCTCACCTACAGCTTACATATCATTTTTTATTTAATTTCTCCCTGACTTGTTGTGTTTCGTCAACTTACAAGTGTCAAAAGATTCTCATCTTTAGTATAAATATTGAGATGGATAATTCGCCTATAGGTATTTTTACAAATTTCACTGACCAAATAATAATTTTTTGAAGGCACGTGGAGAGAGTGGCTTATATGGGAATTGGCATGGGACACTCAAGGCTTGACGACAGACAGGTGATACACCGAGTGAAGAGCGTATTGGTTCATCCTGGATTCAGGGATCGCGATCCCGTAGTTAATGACATCGCCATAATAAAGGTATAAACAAATATAATTAATTATGATATAACATAGAAGAAGAACACATATTAGTTTATTATAGTTTTGATAACTAGCATGGGCGTATATAAGAGAGGGGGCTGAGGGGGCTGCAGCGCCCCCCCCCCCGTCGAACTTTTGATTTAACCGGTAAAAACCTTAAAAATAAATTAAATACGATCACTTATTTCAGAAAAAAATATTTTATTTTAGTGTCTAATAGCGTTTTAGTTGGCGTTTAGTAGTCCTAGATTGTTAGTATTCCATACCCTCAAATGCTCCCAGCCCCCCACCTTCGAAATTATTTCCTATATATGCCCCTAATACCTAGTCAAAAATAAACCCACGTTTTTTTTACATTGCTTATATTTCCCCC
>OX328128.1:66621271-66726271 GCA_946811695.1 Gonocerus acuteangulatus
TAAAACTCATTAGGTTAGGCCACATTGGTTCAATATGGCAGAATCAATGTTTTATAATACATGAATTTTGTATTAATGGCGTTATTAGTTTCTATTAAGGCTATCTACTTTCAAGCTTGACAAAATGAAAAAGATGGTACTTAAGTATTAGCTTCAACGCAGGTTAAAGATGTGGGTCGCATTCAGAGATCTAGATCATGGATAACGCATTTCTATTGGTCTATTAGCACTTTCCTCCGAAGGAAAGTAGCTATTGAGGTTGGACTCATGACGGAATTTTTGAAAAATTTCTTCAAATCTTTATCGATCCTACCTAGTAGACACCGAAAATGACCCCCGTTAAAATTTATATATATATATATATATATATATATATATATATATATATATATATATATATATATAAATATATGTGTGTGTGTGTGTGTGTGTCTGTTAACACGATAGCGGCCAGAGTTTTTGTTTTTTCGTCACGAAACTTGGTATATAGCATTCAATTAGCAAACGATTGAACGAGTTCGTTAACCACCAAAGTCGGTCCACCGGAAGGGGGGGGGGGTTTACCCCGAACCCAAAACACTAATTTGACTATGTCAGCCGTAATATTTGTTATATTTCAACGAAACTTGGTATTCGTAGTGGTAATATAGAGAGAAAAGTGAGATATAAAAAGGAACTAAATCGGTTCATTAGAAGGGGGGGTTACTCCGGACCCACAATACCAATTCGCCACTAACAGCCGTGATTTTTGGCATATTTCGACGAAACTCGGTATTCGTAGTGGTAATCCACAGGTAAATATGTGCTGTCAAAATAAACTAAATCGGTTCATTAGGGGGGGGGGGGGTACTCCGGACCCAAATTACTGATATACTCATACCGGTCGTAATTTCTGCTGTATTGTAACGAAACGCGGTATACGTCGTGGGTAACTCGTGAGAAAGAAGTGTTGTAAAAATGAGCTGACTCGGTCAATCGGAAAGCGGGGGTTTAATTTGTAATATATTTCAATAGAAAAGTCGTTCACAAAGCCGCCGCAAGGAGCGCTTTCTACCACTAGAGTGACTGTATCCTGTTCCTGCGTTAGATCAAAATAGGATAATATGAGGTTTCTTGTATTTATTACGTAGTGTAATAGGTACCATGTGTAAACATAACTCTGGAAGCAAATTAATAATTGATCAGTTACTCATTACAAATTTAAAAGAGAACTATTCATGTTTTTATTTTATTTATGTAGGATATTTTAAGCAAATTGTTCTGGAAAGCAGTCTACACTACCCAAATTCTGAGGAAAGTGCTTAGTTATGCAGCTCCTGCGTGACGGACTTTTCTTATGAGCCATTACATTGGCCATTGTGTTTATAGTAACCGTCTTGTTCCCTTTCTACTTAGAACGCAATTTATTTTTACATTAGTATTTCTTTCTTTGTTGTAACGGGATTTCCTAGTTAATTGTTTGTTTTCCTAGTTTGTTGGTTATTTTACCGAATCCGCCGAGAAACCGTCCTTGATCTATATTATCAACGAGTTGGATTGACCAGTTTTGATGTAATCTTGAGCGAGTGGAAACGCATAGCAATTGTGTCATTAACATAAGTGCTACACGTTTTCGCTCGCTCAAGGTTATATTGAAACTCTAGTCAACCCATATCGTTGATAATCCTTTCGCCATATTGGTAAAAACTCAATTGATGACTTGATCCAGATCATTGACCCATTGATGATCCAGATCTCCGAGACTCGGCTCTTTAACCTGCGTTGAAGCTAATACGTAAGTACCAAAAAGATAATGCATCCTTAGCACTACTTTTAGAAACCCCATAACCATAAGATTTACCAACTTCGTACGTTTCATAGTATCCGAGCTTCCCTCGGTGCAGTATTTAATATGTAAAAGGTGTGACACGCTCGAATGGTCAACTTCCACTTATCAAGATTTCTCATACTTTAGTAAGGTCCACAAGTGATCATGCTTGCTGATCTAATTTTGATTTTAATATTTCTACTTTTCTAAACGTAGTCAAAATTTATTTATCTTAGTTTGTTTAAAAATGTTCTCTTGTTTTAACTTGTGTTTCAGGGCGACTCCGGCGGCCCTCTGGCATGTGGTGGCCATCTTGCCGGTATCGTGTCCTGGGGTATAGGCTGTGGACGCAAGGGCTATCCAGGATTCTACACGGATGTTTCATATTTTACTGATTGGATTTCAAATAATAGCTTTGCTCTTCCTAATCCAATCCTTTCTACATCGGTTCTCGTACCGTGCATTTTTGTACAGTTGACATATTTATTTTGAAATGAAAGATAGCTAAATTGGTCACCTAAAACTCCTCAGGGCTTTTATGTATTTGTTTTTCTTTTAAAAAGACTGTTTGGTGCTACTGTGACCAACCGTTGTCTGAATCTTCAGTGCAATAATTTGCTCAAAGTCTGAACGATTCATTATACACAACATAACGATCAATCAGACGGAGACCTTTGTGAAATAATAAAAAAAAAACAACACCAGCTATACCACCACTCGGTACTTGCAAAGATCTTGTCAGAGTCTGCTCTTCTTGCGACCCTAAACGTTTTTCTACTTGTACGACAGCTATAAATGTAATGATTTAAAATGATTTGCAATTCTGCAATAATGGACTCAACGGGCATAGTCAAATTCCCATTTCAAACTCTTGGAAAAATTCAGCTATTTCATTGCGATGGATCCTCTCCCACAGAACCTGAGGCCAGAGTTGGGCAAACGTTAGCGCGCGCTAAAAGCTGATGCCTCTCCGCTAATTTAGCGAAACTGTATAAAGCTAGCGCTAATAATTAGCGGTTAGCGGTGGCAGTGCGCTAACCGCTAATCTATTTATGAAATATCGTAATTGCTAATAGCTTAAACTATAGTTACAAGTTGTAACTATAGCTTAAGCTATTAGCAATTACGATATTTCATAACTAGATTAGCGGTTAGCGCACTGCCGCCGCTAACCGCTAATTATTAGCGCTGGCTTTCTACAGTTTCGCTAAATTAGCGGAGAGGTATCAGCTTTTAGCGCGCGCTAACGTTTGCCCAACTCTGCCTGAGGCCATTTATAATCACTTTCTCCAAATATTTTGACTAATTCCTGTTTTCGAAAAATATTGCACTATTCGAAGAATACTTCTTTACCATCTCTTTCCGCTTCTGAAGCTTTTTGAAGATCATTTCCTTCGTACCATAATTAGCGTCCATTATTAAAGAATTATAAAATGCCAGAAGAAGAACGAACCTAGTTGATACTTCCGATTCAACTGGGTAGCTGCCCGTGTTTCAATTTACTAGAGCTACGTTATTGCAAAATGCCATCACCAAGTATTCAGTTTTGGTCCTATTGATGAATAATTAACATTCTAAATACGAATAATCCTAAATAATTACTTCTTTCTGGTCTTGAAAGGACGGAATTTGTTTTGCCAAAGTCCGAAATCCTGACCACCCAGCCTACCTATTTACAAGTAAACCCTGTTTCTTGAAGTGTCTTAATTTGTTTTATACCTAATACTGATAAAAATCAACATCTGCGGAGCTTGGAAAGGGCCAATCCCAAATTATAAATACGTCCATGTTATTATTAGGAGATCACTTTATCATTGAAAGTATATCTACATTTTTGTGTGTGTTTTTATTGAAATTTATACACGACTATTGTATAACATTTTTAGAACTTCAAGACGTGCTTAATATATAAGAAACGTGTTGACACAATGTATTATTAAAGCTCCTTATGTGATTAAGATATCCTTATGTGAATTTTGATAAAGATATTTATTATTGTGAAAGTTTTGTAAATATAAACTTTTCAATTTGTAGAAATATGTAATCAAAATCCCACCTATTCCTACTAATCAAAGTATAATATCCCAGAAGAGAGCCTTGAACGTGAAAATAGTTGAGTTCGGTTGTAGTAGTTGAAAAAAACTACATTTTTTAATAAAAATTAATTTTTATTTTTGATAACGTTTCATCTTCATCATGGAGAATTTATCAGAGTTATGTGGAAAAGAAGGACTGCTCCTGGAAGTTGCTACATCACACTAATCTTTGTAAGGGATGTATCAACATTTAATCAGATCACTTCACGTGCCTGATGAAGGCTTGAAAATCAAGCGAAAAACGTTGGTAAAAATACAAACTAATTTTTATCAAACAAAATATAATATGTAGGGTAAATGACCCGATCGTTGACACTTCAAATTTAAATTTGAAAAATAACAATTAGATTCAAGAGAATTTAATAAGTTTGCATCCAAATGAAAGAACAGTTGTTGAAGAATAATGTCGACTGACCCGATCAGCTATGCAACTCCGTTAATAACATCTGCAGCCATTTTAGTATGAAAATCCTCGAGTCAACTCCTGCTGCTCTCTTTGCTTAGTGAATTTGATAAGAGATTAGGAATATTTCTTAAGAATTTTTGTTTGTAATGCGTGCATTAAATTGTATTTTTGTGATTTCTATGAACTCTATGATACTTAAATTATGGACTGTAAAAGGTTTGACTCAAGTTAAATAAAAAAATCTTGAGATTATGGTAGTGTCAACATTGGGAACCCAATAAACAACCATGGCTCGTTTTCTTGACATTAATGTCAACTTTAGGAAAACGGTTGTCTATGATGCATACTAGCACATTTAGTTGAGATTTTCATTAGAAATTCATATATCCTGATTTTATTAATTTCTTATGACTGGAACCTTAAGTTGACAACATGTTTTCCTAATTTCGACATTCTGTTCCTAATGTTGACAGACAACTTTTTATAATAGTTTTCTGCAATTTGAAATGTCACACAACTTCTTAATCAATTTGTGGTACAATGGTTATAACAGGCGGTACCTCCAAATGCTTCTCACATTAACCAACCTATGGATGTATCAGGTTTCCGAACGTTTAAAGAAGGTTGGAAGCTAAAATTTCATGAATAGAGCAAGTCCTGCATTAAAAAAAGTCCGACCCGCAGGAACTGCTTCATCTTAGCGCGGTTCCGTTCTTATCTCAAGTGCGATTAGTGAAGGAATATAGCAGCTATCGGTAGGTATTAGCACCATTTTCCCCCCTTAATATCTTCAAAACAGTTAAGACATCGTGGGAAGTACGATGTAACCATTCAAAAGCTTACTAAATTCTCTAAAAAAAAGATTCTGAAGGAAATTTCGATGGGGCAATGTCAGTCGGAGAAGTAAGTGGTTAAAACTACGAAAGTGTTAGTTTTGTTATTTTAAACGGGTTTTTGTCACTGTTTACCTCACTTTTGTTTTTTAAGTTTATTTAACGGTGGAATGAGTATTTCATTTAAGCTGAGAAAATAAGAATCATATTGGTAATAGAGTTTTCTTAGAGTGAGCGTCGCGATGACGGGAGAGTCCCATCCGCTTAGAAAACTGTCAGTTTCCATATGTGGCTCTTTAAGCTTCCTTCTTTTTGAGATTTTATTTTATATTTTTAACGAAAGATCAAAACCTAACGATAGCTTCTACTATTCCTTTCCTAATCGCACTTCGGATAAGAACGGAACCGCGCTAAGATGATGCAGTTCCTGCGAGTCGGACTTTTTTTTTTACGGCGCATCTACATCTAGGTCATTAGCGCCGACATCCAGGGTGCAGCGAGGAATTTTACCAGCAAGCCGTGAGATGATAAAATTCCTGCCGGAGGTTGGGAATCGAACCCACCATCTCCCGCTTATGAATACAAGGTACTAGCCATTAGACCACGGGAGACTCCGGTTCCTGTTCATATCCCTATTGTCATATGAAAAGCTTAGAGTAGAAACAGATCATATTTTCCTCGGCCTTTGTTCAAAGGGTTTTATGGCATTACCTGCTCGGGTCCGCCAGACTCTAGAATCCTCTTCTACCGATACTTCATTTCATACGTTTCAATGAATTGGAAAATATCAAAATGTTTCACATATTCCTGTGTTCTTTTACTATAGTAATAATTCTACAAATAAAATCAATTAAAAAATAAAATAAAAAAAACCAACAGCATGAAGGCAATTGAAAATATTCAAAAGACGTCAACGAATCTCTTTCTCTTGGCAAGCTATATTTCTAACAATGAATTGTTTTTCTTATTTTGCCTAATCCGTTTTATTGTAAAATACATTATCCAACTATAAGCAATTAAAAAATAACAAGGAATAAAAACAGACAAAAAGAACAGTTCGAATAAGCGAAATCAATTACTTTAAAGTTTTAAGCACTTATTTCTCCGATTGACATCGCCTAATCAAAACTTTGATTAGAACCTTTTTTGTAGAGCATTTAGTAAGCTTTCTAATGGTGTTCTTCCGTTTCCCAAAATTCTCAACCTATCTCGAGATATTAAGGAAAGTATACAAAGTTACCAAAACATTTTATGTCTATTGATAAAATATTTTATTCTAACCCTTCCTTAACTCCAAACGTAACCAAAATTTCAACATATTAGTTTTAATAGTAAAACATGCAGAAAATGTTTCAACTGAATCCCATGATTCTAAGTACCCAAACCAAAAACGGCATTCAAAAACTATTTTTCCAATTTTCTCGAAAACGGTTAAAGCTATCGCCTTGAAAACGATTTCATTCGTTTTCCTAGCCCAAGAAGCATATAAAACGAGTACTTACAAGCTAATGAACTCAAAAACGTAAGCGTTACGATTTTTTTTGCGCGAATTTTGCCCGAAACGCCATCTTCCAGTGGGCGGATTTTGCTGGTTAACGAACTTGACCTTTCAAATTAGACGAACGATTTTTGTATCAAAATCGGACCATCAGGGAAGCCAGAAATCCGCGAACAGACAAATATATATATATATAAATATATATACATATATATATATATACATATATATATATAAATATATATATATATATATATATATATATATATATACAAATTTGAACCACCGTTATTTTCGGTCTCTAGGGGTTCTGAAACGCGAAATTTTCTAGTCGGCACTTCCGGATTGTTTCATTGTATCAACCTTATAAGCGGGGTTCCTCCCTATGGGGAGGGAGGAACCGCGCTAAAACACAGCTGAAATCGTCAAGAAAAAAGAGCGAAGGCTAGATTGAACAAAAAAGAAGAAAAATCCCATACAAGAAATAACTTTTAAATTCTTCTCGTCGGAAAAATAAGGTGAGAAACTCCATGACTGAGGAAGATGGTGACTCCTCCATTCAGCCTGAAGAAGGAAGGACATCACTAGCATGAACTGTGTAGAATCAACAGGTGTAAGTAAACCATCATCAATGAGTTACACAAAAAGTTAAAGAAGAAGAGCGATTGTTCAATAATGACCAAGAGATGAAAGATGAAAATGGCTGTAATAAGCAAGTAATAAACAAAGTTAACGTTATTAGAGTAGGTGATTATTGTATAGTTCAAGTTGAAGGAAAAACAGCACGATTTCAATCCAATTTCATTGTTTGTTTAAAGAATGAAGTTGTATTATTTTCGTTTTCCCTCACTGTCATCCTTAGGAACAGAAAAGTCAAACTTAGGCACCGACCTACTGCAGATGTGTCAACATTAGGACCAAAGTAAGGCAGCATTTAATGATTTATTTTACTTGAAATACTTAATGTATCTAAAATTGGTTTATGTGAATTTCGTAGAGAATGAGCGGACGAATTATTTGATATATTCAAAGTTTATTATTTTCAAAAACTAAGCGAAGAATTATTTTAAGTAAAATAACCTCTCCTTAAAGTGTCAACTATTGGGTCACTTACCCTATACCTCAGGCATTTTAAATGGACTTAGAGACAGCTTTCGACAGCAGTAGTGCCAGGAGGACGTGTCATATGTTTCTGTTAATTGATTTTGGAAACAAAACCTTTAAATGTCACATTTCTCTCATGGAGACATAATACAAACTTTATTATTTTTTTGCTCCCTGACTCATCCATTTTATTATTTCTGAAGAAGTCTCTCAATGGGCAAACCGAAACGTCCAAGAGGAATTCTCAGCCAAATTCCGGCTAAACTAATCTTCTTATCCTCGAACGAGTAGTCTTTTCAATTCGTTAGATGATATACAATTTTAATTATATTAAAAATATAAACTATCCCCAAGAAATGAGCTGTGATGTTTTTCAGTCGCTTTCCTGTGAAACTGTGCTGGAATTGGACAGCTCTTCTGGAAATTACAACACTTGCGAGATTTCTATGAAGGATGAGAATCTCTTGGGCAGAATAGATAAAACCCTAAATGAGACATTCACGCGGCTTCTTGTTCAGATTTCTGAAGTTAAAGATGTTCTTAAGTTTGCCGAATGTCTTATAATCGCGCCTCAGGTGAGATGCACCATCAGGAAGTACGCCATTGTCTAATTCATACAGGTCCATTCATTGATTTACAAAAACTATATAGTAAAGAAATGAAAAATTGTATTTAAAAAAGTCCAACTGGTGAGAACTGTGTCATCTTACAGTGGGCAAAACGACTACTTTACGGCGACAAAAGTCGAAAATGTGATGTCGTCGTAGAAAGTCAATTTACGTGTCAAAACGTGCTCAAGACTTCTATTCGATGAAAACAAAACAATTTTTTTAGCTTGTTTAACCCAAACCTGTTTAAAACAATAAGGAAGGCAACCATTGCTAGTCACTTGCTCTTCCTCTGCTTAGTCTTGTTCCAACTACGGTCTTTGTAAGGTGTGTTTTAAAAATTGTGTGCAAATTTTATAAATTCTTTTCACAATGGATTTATTACCTAGTGGTATGTTCTTTATAAATACATAATATATATCTAATAACAGAAAGGCATATCAAAGAAAAAAAAATATTAATGAAATTATTACTAGATTGTTCATATTTTGATGATAATTCAAGTTTGAGTAAGGTTTAAAAAAAAGTTCCACAAAGTTCCACTTCCAAATATTTTTTTTCGATACGCCTTAAGCTTCTACTTTACTGTCTTGAGACTTTCAGCTCCCCCTTCTTCCCCCCTTTAATGCAAATTTAAATTTAGTTTAGGCAGTCAGATAGAAGCTGAAGAATCCGCGGCGAAAGACAGTGGGCGAAAATCACCTTTTAGGTGGACAAAATTAAAAAAAAATATTTTACAAATCACTTACTAAATACTGTCTAGTATTAGTAGGATTAAGGTAAAATGTAAATATTTACTTTCTTGGATCATCAACAGGCGACGGAAGGGACTATTAATCGGACTCTTAGAAAGGGAACATTTTTCCCAGTGTCTATTGCAGTTTTGTTCTTGTAATTACTTTTCCATTTTTTGAACAGAAACTATACGTGTTTATTTAAATTTCATGTTACCGATGTATATGTAATTAGCATATTGAAGTGTAGCTTACCACACGATCCACTTCAAGAACTGTCATTAGAAAATGAAGCAGACGATACTGACTTGTCAAAAGAAAATTCTGAAGGATGTAGCAGTATTGAATCAGACGATGATTGATGGATATTTCGTTTTTAGTGCATAATGTAATTGTATATATTTGTTATTATTAAAAAACAAAAAAAAAACAAGTCAGTACAATAACTTTTTTCTTCAAGTTTTTAGTCTATTTTTGTTATTTATTTTCGAATTATAGCCTATGTATTATTTTTTATGAATATATGTATTATGTTTATGTAAATAATAGATGCAAAAAGGTACTACTTAAATGTTCCATAGATTTACAAAATGTTTTCCCAATTTTTATCTAGTATGTCAAAACATCTGTGTGTCTACAACATTTGTTTGTTGGATATACTAAAAACTATGGGTCAACGATTTTTTTTTAAATATTTTTCCCTAACTCAGTGACCTCAAAAATATTGAAAAACACAAAAAAAGAATTTTGTCGCCCTAAAAGTGGATTTGTTCCCACTATGCGGTGGGGCGAAATCAGAATTTCTAAATGTAAATACTCTTTTCCATAGCAGAGATCATGCTTCAGAAATTTGGATTTGATCATTTTTTCGTAGCAAATTTATTGAAGTTCTCTGCAGTGCTCTAATTCAGCTTAAGACGGTTTCTCAGCCGTAATAGAGATGTTCAAGCAATATTTCACAAGTGCTCATGTCTTGAAGAATTAAGCATTTTCAACTCAAACCATAATTTGTGTAAAATTCGAGTTCGTTCTATATTTCTGAAAAATGATACCACATTGGGAGTGATTTCATTTGAATCCTTAAAATATCTGTAAAAGTGCATCTGATCTGGTATCCTGTTAGGCCAAAACCGTATTGTTTCGAGCTAATTTCACCGAAGAATAGTATTTGGACTGGAGGATTATGCTAGTTAATGTACTGTATCTACAAAAAACATCTGTCCCAGGCCACTAGGGGCAGGTATTATAGCGGTATCTGATTCATGACCATACGGCACACTAGGGAGATAGTGTAGTCAGTACTATGCTCCAGCTGCCTGATTTTCCCCTTCGCTGGTGCCCATTAATAAATTAATGAAAGGCTGGTTCGGCCTAGGGGCGGTCAGGGATGCCGAATCCAAACCACGAACAACGACACAAGAAGATAAAAATCTTTAGTACGTGCTTGGAATTATTATATATATATATATATATATATATATATATAATCTCAACAATCATTGATTTTAGCGGAATGATTTTTATTATTTTTCAGACACGAGCTTGTAAAACTGCAATTGACCGTCACAATACTTGTGGAATAGACAAAACTCATAACTTTACAAAAAATAATGAGAATATTTTGGATAGAAACAATAAAGAAGTTGTTAATGTAAGAACCCATCGGATTCTAATGAATATTTCTGAAGTTCAAGAAGTTCCTAAGTTTCCTGATTGCTTTGTAGTCATACCACAGGTGAGCAATCCAAGAAGATAAAAATCCGTTACAATCGTAGCATATTTGCCAATTATTGGGTTGAATGTAATAAAATTATTAGTAAATCAGCGAACTACCGACTAGTAGGAAGTCACAGATTAATAAGACTCAGATCCACAGCTCCCTGGGGATCTGATTATGTTATATACTACAATTTTCAATACGTTGCGAACATTAATTACCTTTTCGGAAGTCGTTTGGATTATATAGTTTCTACCTAAACTTCAGATCTCTCCCACAATGCAACCTTTATAGATAGGCAACATAGATGTCATGTTCATAGATGAACATACTGTAAAATACATATATTCAAATTTATAACAACAAGTTAAAGGCGCTATTGGCTTGGATGTCGATGCGCTGTAAAAAAAAAAAAAAAAAAAAAGATTAAGTACATATCGATGGTCACAGGAAACAGATACTTACAAAAATACACGCTATTTAAAAAAAAAACACATTTTTCCAAGTAGGACACGATGAAGGCTGTGAGCTAGTGACTTCTATACACTATCCATGAGTCTTAGGAGATAATCGCATTGCACTTGACTCATTCTGCTTATTTTCCGATTTAACAAGTTATTACCTGCGAGGGGGATCGATATGTTACTGTAGCAGATATATTACATGAAAACGGGGTCTCCCGTAGTCTAGTGGCTAGCGCGCTGGATTCATAAGCGGGAGAGGGTGGGTTCGATTCCCACCTCCGGCAGGAATTTTCTCATCTCAAGGCTCGCTGGGAAAATTCCTCGCTGCACCCTGGATGTCGGCGCTAATGACCTAGAAGTAGATGCGCCGTTAAAAAAAAAAAGAAAAAAAAAAAAAAAAAAAAAGAAGAACGCGATTGAAGAAGCACCTGGTCTAGGATCAGTGGATTTTGAAGCTCTGCTCCTTAAATCTGTGGAGATGTAATGATTGGACAAGCGACCACTGGTGGACCAATGAGAAGCATCCAGGCCAGCCAATAGGAACGAGCGCTTGGCCGAGCACTCCCGACTTTGACCGAGGCACCCCGACCTCGGCCTATGAATAGGGGCGTTCCTGCTGCCCAGAACACGATTCTCCTGCCAGCAGCCGAAGAGGAAGGACCAGCCATCAGAACCAAGGAAATCATCTAGGAATCCTGCTGAAGACTGAAGCAAGCCCAGAAGAGAGTACCAGTTCTGTCATCCCGGATCCCTAAACAAGCCGTAACCCACGGGGGTTACAAGGGAATTGTTAAGGGGTTCGGCCGGGTCTATGACCAACCTGTAGTCCCCGAGCTGACCGGACTACGGGCCCCCGTCCTGTTTGACCCAGCAGAATACGTTCAGTTGCGGCCCACGATAAGAGCACCTGTGGATCACTGCCCGATAATGGACCGCCAAAATAGCGACATCAACGGCCCTGCTACGGGCCAACAAACCCGATACATGAATGACCCTGCCACGGGCTCTCATGTCGCTGATGGAAGCATGGAGACTGATGCAAGCAACCCATCACTCAAGCGTGTCCTTGGTGACGAAGGGTTTGAGAAACCGACGAAAAAATTTACGATTCGTCCCAGGCTGCCACAGACCTCTTCCACGACGGTTAAAAACAAATTCACCCCACTGAGCCAACAGGAAACTCGCGAGCCTGAAAAAGTGAAGGGAACAACTGAAGACAATGCTCGGCAGCCGCCCTTCATTATTAGTCCACCAGTCGTCGCAGCAGACCTGTCCCACCAGCTACTATCCCGGGGAGTGACACAATACTTTATTACGAACAGCGAAAAGGAGACCCGGCTGTTCGTTAAATCGAATAAAGACCATCTAACAGTCTGGAGTCTGCTGTCGCAAGATAGCAACATAACCTTCCACACGTTTGCCCCGAGGACGAAAAAGAGGGACAAACGATACCTGCTGCATGGCTTCGACCGGGACCATCCTATGCCGGACATAACGGGAGAACTAAAACAACGCCTCGAAGGATTCAAGAAGGCCTCCCGACTGACCAAGACACTGGACACCGGGGAGAGAGTGGAGCTGAGCACCATCCTGCTCGTCACGACTCATGACGTCACGCTGAAGGACGTCCAGAAGTTAAAGCATATTGACCACATTGGGTTCAAGGCTACAACATTTAGGACAGGAGGTGGCCCCGTCCAGTGCTTTCATTGCTTCGACTACGGACAAACGGCACAATACTGCGGACGAGCGAGCAGATGTGGCTGGTGCGGAGAAGCACATTGGACACACGAATGCCCGAAGACGGCACCCCCTAAGTGCCAACAGTGCCACCAAAGCCACCCCACGTCCTACAGACTCTGCCCAAAGCGCCTGGAGCTGGCTCAGCAGATGCGGGATAAAAGGGCGCAAAAGACTACAAAAAGGATAGGTGACACCCAGGCTCAACCGAACCGGACCTTCCCGGCCACCAGGACCACCAGCGGAGTGCTTTTCTCACAAGCAGCCGGCGGAACAGCACCCCAACATCCATGCGAAGCACCAATATTGTCAACTGCTGACTTCCCCAGCCTCCCTACACAGGAACCTATGCGACAGCCGCAGGGGATGGGCATGGACGCTATGTTCACGCTCGTCATGGGTCTCATGGACACAGTTACCAAGCTGATGGCTAAGGTCGACAGGCTGGTTGACCTCGTGGTGCCTTCAAAATGATCGGGCACATCGTAGTCAACTACAACATCCGCAGCCTTCGACCTAAGTTGGCTGAGCTTGAATATCTCCTCCAGGCCTACTCCCCTGCGGTGGTGGCCATTACGGACACCCAGCTGCGCCCCCATGACCGGCCGTTCTTCGGAGGATACACCTCGTACAGGTGCGACGGCCTGGCTGGAACTTCCGGGGGAGCGCTGCTGCTCGTAAGAAGAGACTTGCCTTCAAGACTTCTCGAGCAGCAGCCCACCACTAACACCGGGACCCAGGCAGTGTCCGTCTCGGTTCGCCTGAGGAGACGCTACGTCTTCACGTGTGTCTACCGAAGGCCCCGAGCACCGCTGGCGGAGACCAAGGCACTCATCACGGCTGCATCGCAGGAACCCCACCATGTTCTCGTCGGGGACCTCAACGCCCGACACCAAGTCTGGCAGTGTTCCACGGCTAATGAACTGGGGCGGTACATAGTGAGGACGAGTCTCGGAGTTCTTCATCCGGGGATCCACACATTCAGACATGCAGGGAACCCCGCCTGGACGTCCACCCTAGACCTGCTCCTCACTAAGGATCTGCATGCAGTGACGAGATGCAGTGCCCTGGACTACGGTCCTTCAGACCACCGCCCGGTCTTGTACGAGATGGAAGGAAACCCGCCTACGCCGCTGCCTACGAAGTACATCCTCCACAAGGCAGATTGGAAAGGATACCAGGAGGATATCCTCTCCGACCTGCCCCCCATTGGGACCTTCAGAGCTGCTGCCGACCTCGACGAAGCCGTCACAAGCTTCACCGAGGTCATCCAGTCCGCCGCCGATAGAAGGATTCCTAAGTTTGTTCCGAAGCCCATCAACCAGCGTAAGCCTCCTGCTCACATCACCAGGCTGATCGGGATGCGAAACAACCTTAAGAATATATGGGCGCGGACGAATGATAGAACCCTGAGGGCCCCTATCAATGCCATGACCCGGCAAATTGCGCAGCTGTCTGCGCAATGGAAGACGGCCCTCTGGCACGAGCAGCTCCGACGGACCCACGAGGACACTAGGCAGTTTTGGCGGCTCCTTCGCTGCACGGTCACGAAGCGACGCGAGGTCATCCTCTCCGACGGCGATCACCTCCTGTCACCGGCAGAGCAAGCTGAAGCCCTCGCCGATTACTACGAGGAGAACGACCGTCGGAGAACCGAGACGTCGCCGAGGCTTGACGGTGATCCCCAAGACCTCCCCAGGACCCCGCTGCACTTCACCTACAGGCAACTGGAATCGGCGCTGAGGCGAACCAAGGGAAACAAATCCTCCGGACTGGATGGTGTACCGTATGTGATGCTGAAGATGCTCCCTAGGAAAGCGAAGGCCTACCTACTGAACATCTTCAATGCAGCCTACCGCACTGGACACTTCCCCGAGGCATGGAAGCACGCCGTGGTGGTCCCTCTTCGAAAACCAAAGAAGCCAGGAGACAAGCCCGAGCACTACCGGCCGATAAGCCTGCTGAGTCACATGAGCAAGATCTTCGAAAAGTTGATCCTTGCTCATGTGCTGAAGCACTGCGCGGACGCGGATGTAATCCCCCCGGAACAGACTGGCTTTCGGCCCGGGCTCTCCTGTGATCACCACGTCGCCAAGCTTCAGAACACCGTGGCCGCAGAGCTCAACAAGAACAGAGCAACGGCCTTCATCTCCCTGGACTGCACGCAGGCGTTCGACTGCGTGTCCCACCAGGTGCTTTTGCACCAGTTGCGGTGCTACGGATTCCCGGCACAGCTTGTCAAGATTCTTGAGAGCTACTTGTCGGGAAGAACGTTCGCTGTCAGGATTGGTGGTGATGTATCCAGCAGTCGACCGTCTGCGTGTGGTGTCCCACAGGGATCGGTGCTGGGTCCAGTGCTGTTCACCATCTACACCACCCACATCGTGAGAATGCAGTTCCCTCGAGTCGCCTTAGCTGCCTACGCTGACGACATTGGCGTCTACTCCTCCAGCTTCAATGCCGGAGTCGCTCTTAAGAGGGCCGAGTCCGCCTGCGAAAAAATCGTAGACGCACTTGGAGATGTAGGAATAGACGTCAACCCGTCGAAGACAGATGCCGTGGTGTGTTCCTTCCAGGGAAATAAAGGAGGCCGACCCCGAGGAGCCCTGCCCTCACACTTTGAGGTCAGGGGTCAGCGGATCAAGCTGTCCACTAAAATAAATTACCTGGGAGTGCACATATACCGGCACCTGTCCGTGACGCCGCATGTCAACAGCCGCTTGAAGGAAGCCCGGCAAAAGACGTTTCGCCTGAATCACCTTCTACGATCTGCCCAGCTGTCGCTTCGGCTAAAGCTGCAGATTTATAAGGCGATCATCAGGCCTACCCTTCTGCACGGGGCACCCGCCCTGAGGTACATGTACCCCAGTGTGCTGAAGCGGCTGCAGCGTTTCCAGAACGGGGTCCCGCTACGGGCCGTGCAGCACACAAGCCTCCGGCGAACGAAGCCGGTCATCCTCCACGACGAACTGATGCTGCCCTCAGTACAAGAGTTCATACGGAGGCGTCATATTAAGTTCTATGACGGCCTCCAGTACTGTGTCAACCCCCTTTTCAGGGACTTGACGCCACCACCTCTTCCTCAGAGGTGGCAGGGCAGCACCAGGAGAATCCTGGATCTTAGAGAGGAGGCTGGGTAAAAGCAGCTTTATATTGTAAATAATTGTAAATAAATGTAAATAAAATGTGTACACATTAGATTAAGTTAGTATTAAGTTAGCCTTAAGATACTTCCTAGTCTAGCCCCTCCCTAGACCACCTTGACTCCCCCTAGTTTTAGTACCCTAGACTAAGTAGGCTTAAGTCCCCCCGATTGTAAATACATCCCCCTTCTAGTACGTAAGCGTAGGATAAGGTGTAGATTTAAGTCCAGCTCCAGGCTCCAACCCGTTGGGCCTGGAGGTCTCTATGTACATACTAAATAAATTTTGGAGGGTGGGAAAAAAACACAGAACACATTCCGATCCGGCGCTCCCTCCAGGACACTTCAGCTCTCCCAAGACCAGACTCCAGCCAGCCATGCACTCAGGACCAAGCAACCGGCGTTCCAGCAACCATCCAGCCATGCACTCAGGACCAAGGACCTAGCTACCGGCTCGACCTCTCGAAATCCCTCCTCCACTCCCTAATTCTCTCATTAGTTCTGTATATAACAAAACAAATAATTAGTGGCACCAGGAGATCATTAATACTTAGATCTTCTGGTACAACCCCTAAATTAAAGGGCTTATTTTGTTGATTAATGGGCTCCTCTTTTTGTTTTTTACATGAATGATTAATTCATTAAGAAACTGGGTAAAATATAATTATAATTATATTTATTTAATTCCGTCTCTTCACTACAAATTTTTCCCATTTCCTTGATAATTAAAACCAAAGCCAGTGCATAGCCCGTTCAATTAGATGGAATAGTTCTAATCCCGCATGCGCGAAATTCTGAGGAAAATAATCCCGACGGTTCCGCCATTTGCATTTCCATTACAAGAAACAGAACGCTACTTTGAACTGAATAAAAACTGATTATGTCTCGTTTAGGACTAGGGAAGGCTTTCAGAGATCGGGCAAGGGAGATAGTATTTAATATTTATAATTACTTAGCCATAGCTAAGGCTAAAAACAATTTAAGCTATAGTCTGTACAAAGGTCGAAGGTTCTTATCAGCAACTTGAACTCGATACATTTTTCCCCTATCGATTTATAATCTTTTATAAGAGAACATTAAATAAAGCAAAATATAATATAACTGTTCTCGCGTACCATCGTATCAATGTATATGTTCACAGCAGGGTAGACAAGGTAGATAATTTTAAGTTAAAGAGAGGAAAACCAGCCTAAACTGCTTGTTTTTGAATAATTAGTTTAATGTTAATCTATAAAGATTTAGGCCTTTCCTATAAATACTATAAGTCCTTGGACACGTTTGGAGATACGTAAGTAAGAAATACAAGTAGCCTACGATATGCTCGTTCAGCATCCTTGACACTAGTTCAATACTGCTGGCTTATTATTTACATGGCGATCTGTTGTTGCTTCTTGTGCCAAGCCTATATTTGGCATTATCCGCCATTAAACTTTACCGCAACACTATAGAAGTTAAATAACGCTTGTGTGTAAATATATATATATATATATATATATATATATATATATATATATATATATATATATTAATAGAATTCTATTAATTTTAGCGAGTTGGATTGACTAGAGTTTATCTTCTTGAGCGAGCGGAAACGCATAGCAGCACGTATGCCCATAATGCGACAGGTTGCAAATTGTCGAATAAAAAATTTAATAGTTCTTCTTTATTGTGAATAATAGTTATCAACTCGTGCAAGTTATTGTTATTGATGGCAATAGTTATTATTAAGCAAACTTATCTGAATTTTTCGAAACTTTACATCTGAGCGCGCTAATTATAAAGGCATTAGCTAATGATTTTGGGATTTCTTTCATAAAATTCTTTTCAACAGCTAAACAAAAAATTTGGAAAATGTTTCATCGTTCAAAAATTTATTTCTGAATAAATGATTGATGGTAATATTAAATAATTGATCTTAAATTTAAATTAGACTTCTTTATTACGGACTTTTCAACCCTGCGCCAAGGGCGTATATAAGGGGGGGGGCTGAGGGGGCTGCAGCCCCTCCCGAAATTTTGATTTGATGGTAAAAACTTGTCGTAAAACCCTTACAAATAAATTAAATAAGACAACTTAGTTCATAAAAAAAGATCTTATTTTACGTGTAATAGCGTTTTAGTTGCCTACAACTATTCCAAGCGTTAAATTTTTAGTATTCCATACCCCGGAAATGGTCTCAGTCCCCCCCCCCCCCCCCCGAAATTTTCCCAGCCCCTCCCGAAATTATTTTCTATATACGCCCATGCCCTGCGCAACCGCAAGCTGGTTGCTTTCTTGACCTGCATAACAGCGAATTTTAATGCTTAATAACTTTTCTCCTGCTTGAGAGCGACTTTTTTTTTTAACGGATTAGTGTTTCGTGCATCAAAATACGTTGTGGAACAACATGTAAACAAAATCCCCCAAAAAACATAAATGTGAATAGAGGCCAAGTTCCTGCCCCCACAAAGAAACACTCCCTTCCTCAAAAATATCCCCTCCTAAAACCCCCCAAAAAAGCTTTACCATTCTACACTCCAAAAAAGTAGTATGAGTTGGTGTATTAATTCAACCAAAAATATTTGCCAATACAAGAATGTTTTTTTTGTGCCGAAATTATCTTTAGAGAAAAACTAAACATTGCCAAGTTTAAGAATATACCTGGTTGAGGAAAGTGATATTTTAGTAACTGGATGTAAGTATTTTTATTGTTGTTTTTAAAGGTCAGTTGAAGTGTCTTTACTGTTCTTAGTAAGTAACTATGAGGTCTTCCAAGTAATGATCTTGGACATTTCTTTCTTGTATCATCTCTTGTATTGGCAAATATTTTTGGTTGAATTAATACACCAACTCGTACTACTTTTTTGGCGTGTAGAACGGTAAAGCTTTTTTGGGGGGTTTTAGGAGGGGATATTTTTGAGGAAGGGAGTGTTTCTTTGTGGGGGGAGGAACTTGGCCTCTATTTCACATTTATGTTTTTTTGAGGATCTCATTACTTTTTTCTAAGTATTAAATAGAATTTAGTTGCCGCATACCTACTGGCTTTTGTACTTCATATAAAACCAGGGTCTTTGGATTCTGCATAAGGTTCTCCTTAATGCTTGATATTTGATACCAATAATCAACCTACATAAATCTAATCACTAGACTAGAAAAGTTAGAAGCTCTTCCAGATGACATTACTCTAGAGGACAAATTGATTGCTCTCTTAACTAAACTATTACACTGTAAAACACAGGAACCTTATCCCGAGGATAAAGATCACAATAGGGAAAGTGCAGAAGGCCTTCAAAAAAAATATAAGAACAAAGACGATACATTTTGGGTTTGTGATCCTAAACATTGAAATTTAGATGGCTCGACTTTGAAAAACTTAGTATCTGCTTTGAAGTATATTATGCAGTGAATCCCTACGACTTTATTTACTACATTTAAGAAAGAAGTCACAACTGTTGTTGTTAAGATGCGTCGAAATGTTTCTTAAAACTTCAAATATAGGTTCTCCTTACCAAGAAGATTCATTTGATACCCCACATGATGGATTTCAGAAGAAATTATGGCTTTCCGATGGAACAAAAAGTACAAAACCTCATAGGTAATATATGACACTCCCGTATCAAAACCTACCTGCTTGCCAAGGTTGGTCAAAATAGGCCAAACGGTGTGAATTTTTATAAGGAACAAACATACAGACAGACAGCTGAAAGACCTTTTTTCACCTAGCCTAGTGCATTCCCCGGACCAAGGCCTACCTGTGTGCCAAGTTTGGTCAAAATCGGTCAAATGGTGTGAATTTGTGTAAGGAACAAACATGCAGACAGATAGCTGATAGACGATTTTGACTAGCCTATGACACTACCCGGATAAAGACCGACATGTGTGTCAAATTTTGACAAAATCGGTCAAACGGTGTGTATTTGTATAAGGAACAAACAGAGAGACAGACAGCTGATAGACCATTTAACCTAGACTATGATTCGCCCCGTATTAAGACCCATCTGTGTCCCAAGTTTGGTCAAAATCGGTCAAACGGTACGGATTTGTAAGAGGAACAAACATACAGCTGGTATAAGATTTTTTCCGAGCCTATATGCGTCTAATTGTTTCTTATAACATCAAATATAGGTTCTTCATACCGAGACAATTCATTTGATACCTCACATCATGGGTTTCGGACGGAATGATGGGTTTCCAAAAGAAGTACAAAACTGGCACGCCCCCGCCCCGGAAGCGGAGTTAAACACAACTTTTCGCGATTTTTCGAATTTTTCCTGTAATGACGTCTTCATATCTATCTTCATGCAAAATTTCAAGTCTCTAGCATCATGGGAAGTGCCTAATAATTTTGAGTCAGTGAGTGAGTGAGTGAGTGAGTGAGTGAGTCCTATAAATCCCGATTTTCGATCGCTTATATCTCAGAAACTATTCGATGTAGAATTATGAAAATTTTCAGTTTTACTCACATCTAGTAGTATAATACCTGTGTAAAATTTCATAACTTTATCTTTACCTGGTTGGAAGTTATGAGAGGGTAAAAATCGGCTCTAAGACCGCCTGTAATATACACACAGTATGCTTAGGCCGGAACTTGGCCTGGCGCACTACCGTACGCCTAGATCGGCGAAGAGGCCCCTAAACGTCACAATTACCAAAATATAAATTTTTTAAATATAAATAATAACAATTTTATTTTATAAATTTTTTTTTTTTTTTTTGTTTGCTTATGGGTGCTTCTATTGCTAGGGTCATTAGCACCGTTTATTTTATAAATAAAATAAAAATGTTAAATTCTCCAATAAATTTAAAAGTCCGACTCGCAGAAACTGCGTCATCTTAGCGTGTTTCCGTACTTTTCCCTTGTGTCATTTGGAAATATGAGAATAGAAACAGTTAATGTTTTGTCTTAATCTTTCGCGAAAAATGTAAACATAAGTAAATATAAGATAGTAAAAGATCCACCCAAAAATTCTAGATTAAAAGAAATAAACTACAGAAAAATGAGGGAGTTTCAAACCTCCTTTCCTCCGCTAGTTGTCCTAATACCCTTGAAGATGTTTCATGGATTTAGGGTTACGACAAAAAAAAACTTAGAGAAAGTCAACGAATACATCTTAATCTATTTCAGACAATAGATTACTAATGTCTTCTTAAATCGCAGTAGACCAGCTTTAGCCGAGGATAGCCTTGTAGGGCACCAACAAAATTGAATATATTACAACAAAGATATTTTTCTTCAGATTTCCCAGATGTAGAATATCTTATCTCATTGATTTGTTCACAAATACCGGATGATCAATATGAACAAGAGATCGTTACAAAACGTTAACCAACGAAACACCGTAAAATATTCCCGAAGCCTGCACACGATTCCAACTAGCCGTGCCAAGACATCAAGCCAACATTCTTTGAGTGAACCAAGTGGAGCCAGCCAAGGTTCAATGCAGATACTATTTGGATGTTCAGTGATTGTGCCGTAAAAAAATCGTATTTTCTTGTTTATGTGAAGTTTCGTATTATATTTCTGTGCTACAGTTGAAAACTTACTTCTGAGAAAATTATTTTCATTCATTATTTACATTGTTATCAGAAGACATTAACGAAAATGAGAATCACACTTGTTAAGCAGGTGATTTTTTAAAAAAATTTTTTATTATAGGTGTATTCCTTGGCCATCCGTATAAAATAAAGTGATTTTCTAGAATAAGTTTACAATTGGTCATAAAGGTTTTCTTAATGTCATGTAAATAAACTATTATCTACCTGTATAATTGTTAAATTTGTAGATAAACATTTTTATAGGTATGATAGAAGGTCCTTACTAATTGTTAATGCTTATTCCATGGGCGTATATAAGTGAGGCTGCAGCCCCCCCCCGGAATTTTGATTTCATCGGTAAAAATTTGTAATAAAAACCTCAACAAAAAAATTAAATAAGATCACTTAGTTCAGAAAAAAACTAGTAGTTTAAGTCGCTTAACTATTACAAGTTCTAGATTGTTAGTATTCCATACCCCACAAATCCCCCGGTGATCCCAGCCCCCCCCCCATTTATTTCTTATATACGCCCCTGGCGTATGCTAGGCAAAACGAATTTCTATCCAAAATAAATTGTTAAGGAAACAACTACGAACAAAATTCATGACTTTGATGAACATGGTCTCAAGGTCAAAAAAATCAAAAGATAACTTGGTTTTTTAATTAAACTAAATATATTTCTTTCACTTAACAGTGCAAGTGTTTCAAATTAAACAAGCATAAAAGCAGAACGTTACACATTCTAAAAATGTAAATATTAAAATATACCACTGTTTCCAAATGATTCCAAAATGGTCAAATATTTATTGTAACATCTATCACCAAATGGAAGTTTTTTTCCTTAAGATAGAAATGGCGAAAATCGCAGCAGATTTTTGGAACCTTTGAAGTACTTGGAATTTACTATTCAGAGATCTTACCTTATCATAAAGATTTTAAAGCAAGACGAATTAAAAAATTGTTATCTTGAAATTAATTAACAAAATAAGATTTTGTTATCAAAATAATATTTGGCATATTAATATTTGGCATATTATTTAAGCAAATTACTTGAAAATGATTTAAAAAAAAAGTGCTATTGGCCTCGGCAGTCGATGCACTTAAAATTAAAAACAAAAAAAAAAAAAAAAAAAATTACAAAAAAAATCTAAAAAACAACATATGAGTATTAAAAATATTTGACTGTCAGGAGCCAGAGAACTATTAGTTTTTATTTCTATTAAATCGGCTATATGCCATCCACAGCTAATGAGTGACGTATTTTGAAAAAAAAAAAAAAATCAAAATACATTTTATTCATATATATATACATATGATTTATGTATTTTATTCAAAATACAAAACAAACAAATATAAATGTGGCCTTGGGGGATGTAATTTTTGTTTTCCATCTTTCCCCTATTGGGAAAGATGTAGGTATTTCAAAATCCTGAAAAACTTGACTAGTGGAAGTAGGCATATTTGTTTCAAAAAATTGAATTTTAGTTTTAAAAATACATATATTAAAGAGCTAAACTTCGTTGTTTTATTGTATTGGTTGCCGTGCTGTAGAATGTGCTCAGCTAACGCTAATGCTGTGTACTGCATAACCAAGTTGCATCCTGTGACGTCATAATTGTAACAGCAATTATTCAGGAAAATTCCACTGTTAGTCCCTTTGTGCTCTTTGGGCTTCACTCTATGGTTCCGTTTACATTTAACCTCCCCCCCATAATTAATGTCTTCTGTCACATTCTTCTTGCTACAAAATTTCGATTCTCGCCTTTAGAAATTCATTTATTTATTTCTGTTAATAGAAACATAAATTCTGAAAACAAATAAAGAAAAACAACTGTGGTGAAAATAGCGCTACTTTATGTTCCAAATTAAATAGCCAGGTTAATACATAATATTTATACTTCATCTATCAATGGCTTTCCTTTGATTAGGTGGAACATTTTGAAATAAAACTAGATTGAAATATCTTGCAAAATAGATTGTTTTTGGAATACAAATTTCTAATTAAAAAAAATGAACGATTAGAGAATCTGTACTTAAGAAAAAATTTGTTTTCATGGATGTTTAGCTCGTAGTTAGTACTATATAAATTGTAAACCAGGGATGTGTTACCAAAACTATATTTAATAAGAATCCACTTTTATTACTGTTGGATACGATTTCAAGATAACAAATAATTATCGGAATTTTACGAATAATAATATATCAATGAGTACTTAAACATTTAGCTTATTCTGACCACTTATATTTGTACTGTAATCCACAGAGCACTGCTCTTATTTATTTTTTAATAATTTTATTAATTACTTGCGGCACTGCCCTTTAATTATTTAAGCGAGGAAGAGTATTACAACATTTAGTGACCATTTATTCATCAATCACAAAACTTGTCTTTCCCTCTGCCCCCCCCCTCCGTGTATACTAGCGCTGCCTAGCAGAAATAACCTTTACTTCGATCAATCATAATAAAAAAAAATGTTATGATAGGGAACGTCACGAAGGGCTATCACTTGAAATGTCAAATATGTATTGAAATTGGAAGTTTCTTATGTGGATTTATGTTGTGAAAGGAGTTCTGCCCTACTAGCAGTGGTTTCTATAACTACGTAAGGTTGTTTTTACCTTTTCTTTCTATAGACTAGTCCCTTTCTCTTACTGTACCTTTTTTAGATGTTCAGAAATATTGACACATTTATGGGGGAAATTAATAATTATCGTAAAAAAAAGTTGAGGAGAGCCAGACGTGTATGTTGTGGAATATAATGCTTATGTTTTAGAGGAAAAAATTGAATTAATTGAATATTGATATTATTTATTTTTTTCTTTGTTATAGAGGATGGTAGAAGTCCATTGCAATGGATGGGTGTTTAATTCCAATTTCGATTCGGGAAATTTAGGAAAAGTAGAAGCTGTTGTGCCATCTGGGGCCTCGAAGAGCTGTGAGTATTATTGAGTTCTTGTATTAAATACTCGTCGATAACATTTTGACTGTAGTGTATGTTTTAGCCTGCAGCTCTGCAGAGTCTATTTCAGAAGTACCTGACTTTGAATTTAATGTGTGGACTAGGCCAGACTGTGCTGGGACTGAGTTTGAAAATGGAAACCGAACATGGTTCTATTTTGGAATGCGAGGTATTGTCAATAGAATGGTGTTATGTCACAACTGTTTACACTTCAAAAAGTAAACCGCCATCTGTGTTTTTTAGGAGGTCAGCCCTTTTCAACGGTAAGAATCAACATAGTAAATTTGAACAAACAGTGCAAAATGTATGCACAAGGAATGACACCCGTTTATAGAATTCTTCCTGGAAAACCACAGTGGGAGAGGATTAAAGACAAACCATCATTTAATGTACGTTTATTCTTATATTCGGTTTTACTTACAGGGGAGATCTGTAAATTTAGGCAACTCGTGTTTCTATTTCAATATTTGGCATTTAATGAGTACATTTTTTGTTTTTTAAGCCACTATTAAAAATTTTGAGAGGGAATAATCCAGTATTCTCATTAATTCGCTTTTAATGGAGAAACTTATGTTTTCAATTAAATTTAAATCATCTTTTTCTAAATGAAAATTGATAAATTGTAAAAGGGAAGGTCCAGTGTGCCCCAGTGTCATGAAACTAGTTACATTCTGTAATGGAAAACTACATAAAGATGATAAATAAAGCTAAAAAAATCATCTTTTTCTTAATGAGCATGTCAGTAGACTTACAATGCAGTGCATTTTTTAAAATAATTAATGTTTTTCAGTGACATGCTAAATATTACGTTCATTGAATTGAAACGTAAGTATTTTTCAAAATTATTTTTCTTTGTTCATTTTAAACATTACATTTGTTAACTTTATTTTGCTAGATATGACATTTTAATTGTTCTTTTGTCTCAAATGAGCATAATGCTCAGAAAGTCTCCCTTACTCTGTACGCAATTCTTTTGCTTTTCCTTTAACTTTTTATTTATTTTATTTTTATTTATTTGTTTTTTTTACGCTGTGTCGATGTCTGGGCCATTAGAACTGACATCTATGGTGCAGTGGTGAATTTTCTCAATGAGCCCTGAGATGAGAAAATTCCTGCTGCAGGTGGGACTCGAACCCACCATCTCACGCATGAGAATCCAAGGCGTTAACCACTAGACCACGGGGAGACCCGCTTTTCCTTTAATATTTTCAGCGACCAGCAATAATTAGCTATCATATTTATATTCCACTTTCCCTGGTAGTGTCTTTCCATTTCCATTATGTCCTGGTGAAATCTTTCACCCTGCTCCTCATTGACACAGCCAAGATTTTCTGATAAACGATCCAAATGAGAGTGCAGGAAATGTATTTTCACACTCATATTGCTCCCCAGCTTTCGAAAGTTCTCATGCATATTTCCTACTATAAAGTAAAACCTTATTTACCCGGATCAACAGGGCCGATCCGAGTTAATGAAAATCCCGGTTATCTGGAAAATGACGGAAACACAAAAAAATCATGTAAATCACCGAAATGGCGCTTAGAAATTATTATCGACACACTTTCACATAAAAACGCGTACACTAACACGTACATGTATGTACTGTAATAGCCTATGTATTTGCACTGTACTCAATATAGCTATAAACTAGTCTGTTGTAAAAAAGGAAGTGAGCTTCTGCCGTCTTGCTTACAAGTGTATCGCTTACGAGCAGTGTGATCTCGCATCCGCTTTAACATTATAAGTTCATTTGACAATGTTTCGGCTAGACTCTCGAAAAACACCATAAATTTCTCAATGTTTGCTACTGTTTCTGCATGGGTCATAACCACCATAAACTGTCTTTAGAACTCATCTTGTATGCTTCCATTCTTATTACAATATTCACAACAATGTTTTTATTTTTCGTCTAAATCCCGGACAATGAGCAAACGAAACAGCAAAATGATAATGTACCTCGACCGTGGCGTGACGTTAGGAAAACTCGTGTTAATTAACCTAGGTAGGTAAATTACGCGAGTTTTCGTAGGTTAATGTTTAAATAAATAAACATTAACCCATGAAAACTCACGTAATTTATCTACTGAGAATAGCAATTGATCGCCTGTAAAACACGTCTTCAGTAACTACACTGAATAGCATAATTTTTTTTCCTTTCGTTTTCAAAACTGGTCTGGGTCATCTGGACAACCGTGTTAAAGACGTCTGGGTTAATGATCTGGGTATTTTTGTAATTTCCCAGAAAGATTTTGATGACACTTTTAAAAACAATCCATGCCTGTTTTTCAGTATCTGTCATCGGTACGTCAAATAAGGTATCAGAAATCAACTTAAAATTTGTGGCCCAACAAATACTACCTCTTTAAGTGTAGTATCAGTTATTCCAGGGAACTTCTTGGGATTGTGTATTTCTTAAATTTCCTTTCTCATTTTATTATTATTTTTATTGATGTTGTAGATGGAAGATAAACAATTTATAGTGAGCTTCATGTTCAGATTTGGCGATACAATAAACCAGACAGTATATTTCGCTTTCACATACCCCTATACATATTCTGATCTCCAGAGTCATTTATCATCTGTGGAATCTCAATTAAAAAATAACTCATACTTCAAGGATTGCAGCGGTAAGAATTTATTTACAGTCTCTTTTGGCTAGAACTCTTTGCGCTATACCAAGGTCAATATATATTATAAATATGTTTGTATTTATTAAATTTTCAGGAGAACCAAAGCAAGATGATATATATTATGAGCGAGAACTGCTAATTTATTCTTTAGAATCTAGGAGAATTGATCTCATTACTATAAGTTCACACCATGGCATCACAAAAGTTAGAGAAGCACGTTTGCCTAATCTTTTTCCTGATGAGAATAACCCTAGGTCATTTAAGTTCCTTCCTCAAAAAAAGGTGAGTTGAAAAGAGATTTTTATTTATATGCTCGCTAACAATTCGCTTGTGTTAATGTCTTCCGATTCTTTCTCCATTAAAGAAATATGTCTTGTAATTAAAAAACGGTGCTTAGATCTAATATTTCCGAAATTAAAGTTTAATTTTCTTTTTATTTATCCATTCATTATACTCTGGGAAAGAAAAAATGGGCTGGGTTTTTGTGGGAAAGCTGTTATATCCAGACAGCCCTCTATTGCTATATTTATTTATTTAAATTTTAAGGTAAATTGTAATTAACTCAGAATTTTTGAACGTGTTATCTATTGATCTCCACCCTTTTCTAGCCAGGGTAGGGCTGATGCCTTATCTTTTTTCCAAAGAAAAGCCACCAGCCCTAGTGTCACGGCCTCCGGGCCTCCACCTATTGCTATATGTAATTTTATCGCTCTCTCTCTGAATATTATTATAAACAAAACAAAAAAAATCAGTCCCGTAACAGGCCACAAGGGCCCAGAGGGGCAGATACTGTAGAGGTATCTGATTCTTGACCATATGGCACACTAGGGAGATAGTGTGGTCAATACTATGCTCCGGGCGCCTGATTTTTCCCTTAGCAGGTACCTATTAATTAATTAACTAATTAATTAAAGGCTGGGTGAGCCTAGGGACGATCTGGGACCCCAAATCCAACCCTCGAACGACAGCACTAGAAGAAAAAATCTTTAGTGCGCGCTCGGGTTTTGAATATTATTATAATAAATCAAAATTGTATTTATTACTAGCTGACCCGGCGAACTTCTTACCGCCTAACAGTCAATTCTTTAATTTTTTTTTTAATACTTATTCTGCTATTTGGGACACCCGGACAGCTAGTAAGATAAAAAAAAACTTAATAAGTCGACAATTACATTATTTCAAAAAATAAAAATTATAAAACACTTAAAATTCCTTTAATAGTCACTAAAAAATCACAATGAAAATTACAATATCAGATTTCTTATTATGATACCTACTTATTATATTTCATTTTATTTTTACTTATTCTAAATTAAGTTTCATTTTTATTGTAGTACTTAATAGTACACGATATTTTTTGTTTCATTACCTGACGCATAAACAAACAGAGCAGATGGTTTTCCAACACGGGAACAGGCAATATACAATTGACCATGCGAGAAACATGGATTTTCTAGATTAATACCACAAACACTTAATGACTGCCCGGGATTTGTTTATAGTCAAACTGAGTTCATAGGTCCAATAGCAACACAGTTGTAGGCACTGTAATGAATTCACAGTAGCTTGATTCAAACTTGCACCATTATTAGTCGAATGTCGCGCTTTGCGGGTCTGTCTTAACCAAATTCTTTCACGTTCATTGCGATCTCCACGTTCCTGGGGAGTACGATTAGATTGATAATTAATTTGATGCGTTGCATTTCGGGTTCATCTGCCTAAATTCGTCCGCCGCCTTATAGGAGGCATATTTAGCAAGTCACAAACACACAACACTTTAGTAATTTTATAGAAATTTGTGGCTTTTAGATTTAATAATATTATAGATGCACAGCAAAGAGATGTTTACATTTCAAGTGACATTTTACCACAGACAATTTACATTTTACCATAGTCAATTTGTTTTTGAGTAACGTTACCATCGTATAAATATTGACATTAATATTTATACGATACTAATGTCATTCAATGGTTTTGCCTTCCCAGAACCCCTCCACTAACACATAAACTTTATGGTATGGTATTAATGTTCAAATTGACCTTAAAGTATTATTACGAATCTTTTGTATGGGAATATAGAAAAGTGGAGTTTTTTTTACTTCCTTAATGCAAATATAAATTAATTTAAATTGCATTAGTAACAAGTGATTCTAATGTCACCTAGTGATTACATGTTCTTATTTATTTCATTCTTTTTTTGCTTATACACAAATAACCAAATACGTTAACTGTTAAAAAATATTATAATTGAGAACATATGTTTTTATTTAAGAATGAATTTGCGTTAAGGAAGTGAAAAAGACCCGAAAAGTGTTGTTTTTAGACTTTTTCAGGCAATTTTTTTAATTTTTCTCTCCGTAAGAACCATCCACGTAGTTCAAGGAATATTATAAAAAAGAATTAGCGAAATCGGTTCAGTTGTTCTCGAGATTTGCGCTTACCAACACATTTAGCGATTCATTTTTATATAATAGAAGATTATTAGGAGTAGGGATTTACTCTGAAATATTTTTTTTTTTTTTTTAAATATTTGAGTAGCTGTTTTATCTATACAAATAATAAAATTCTAACAGACCGCTGTCTGTACATGGAAGAATTATGGGAAAAAATACTATTGGGGTCCTTTATTAACGCAATAGTACCCAAAACAATGATTTTTAGAATTTTTGTCTGTATGCCTGTATATCTGCTGTCTGACAGACACTATACACACTAGGGTTTAACAATCCCTAAGGGGTCAGCTTAGTGGCTTTGTCACATTTAACAATCCTAGCTGCCTGTATGCTTGATCTCCCATGGCTGTACACCTAATATCGTGTATAGAGAAGCATTAATGTAAACTCAATTTTTTTTTAAATATCCATATGACGGTGTTTATAATCCAAAATAAACATAAGATATATCCAAAAATGCTGCCCTAAGTCACTGTCCATGCCGACAAAGTCGCGGGCACAGCTAGTAACAAATAAAAAAGAGCGAGGGTATTTATGTTTATCCCCTTAAGTTTCCCTGCTACAAAAGGTTTTTATGATTTATAATTTTTTTTTTTAATATTAAAATAAGACTTTACTTAAGAAAATCTAACTCAGATCATTTTCTTCGAATTGCAGATTATATTTCTCAGTGCTCGTGTCCATCCTGGTGAAACACCCTCTAGTTTTGTCATGGCTGGAATGATCAACTTTCTTTTATCCCGAGAAGATCCTATAGCTTTTGCCCTTCGGAGGCACTTTGTCTTTAAAATCATTCCAATGCTAAATCCTGATGGAGTCTTCAGGGGTAATTATCGGACTGATACGAGAGGAGTGAATCTCAATAGAGTCTATGGAAATCCCTCTCTTCATTTTCATCCTAGTATTTATGGTGCAAGGTAGGTGAATGGTATTTATTTATTAAATCTTTCCGAGCCTAGCAAAGGGAGCGCGAATTTACGTGGATTATGGACGCTGGATGGGAGCTGACATTACCCAAAGGCCAACCAAACCTAGCCAGCCCTCCCGCTTTCTTATGTTTAGCTCTTTATTCAGCAAATGCCCCTTCCTTTTTTTTTTTTTAACAAAAAAAGTCAATCCACTTGAAACAACCAGAAAGCAAATGTTATATATTGCCTAAGTTTGAATGACACTGGTCATCAAGGGTTCAAAAAGTATGTAACATGCAGTCAAAATGAGTACACGGTGAGTCTCGGTGGTCAAAAGAACTTCAGAAACAGAGGGTGAACCTAAAATTGATAATGTCACTTTCTGCTCAGCAGTTTCAGTGCCTATACTTAATGATTTTATTTCACTAAGTATTTAAATTTTGTTATATGTAAAAGTAGCTTATAAATTCACGTTTCCTGCAAAAATAGCAAGAAGTTTGAAAACAAAATACAGTAGACTCTCCCTTATCTGTCGCTGTCTCTCTAATCGGACGATCTCTGAGACGAATGAGTGACCCGGATCTTTGAACTCGTCTGAGCTAGACCCGGCTCGAGGGCTCCTAGAAAACCTTCCCTTCTTAGTAGCCAAACATTGGTTTGTGGTATATCATTGAATGGAATTTAGAGAAGGTATAAATGTTTCATTTTAGAGGCAGCTTTAGTGTTCTTCAAAGAAAATAAATGTTTCTACTAAGGTACCTGTGGCTGGAACGCCTGATTTTAGCCAGTGTATATCGAACATTCATCGCGAGAGGAGTGCAAGTCTTAAAAGAAATTTAAAAAAATATTTTAATTTTTAAAATGGTATATATTATTATATCCTCAAATAATAACTGTTTTTTCAAATACATAACTGACTCCTTGTAACTGAATTCTCTAATCCGGCGTTTTCTCGAATCCGACTGTACCTCGGTCTCGACGAAGCCGGATTAGAGAGAGTCTTCTGTATTAAGAATCTCTTTCTAATCTTTCAATATTACGTCAAGGATAAGCATCATGTACACACGCTAAGATATTGAAGTTACTACGAGTCAGATTTACAATTTTATCATATAAAATATGTCTATATCAAAATCTCTTTTATAAAGAAAGGAATTTAGTTCAATAATTCAATTTTAGAGCAATGATTCGATATTACCATTATGGATTTTCTGTACCTGAAGACGAATATTTCGATAAGGTAGTTGAAGAAAGGATATCAGGACTATCATTGAGTAAAAGTCAGTCATCTCTAGGAAGTTCAGAATCGGCAAATTTTAGGAGCAGCATTTGTAATGGGATGAAGGTAATTGTTTCTATTTTACATAGTGAATTTTTGGACTCTCTTTTAGTTATGTTGCATAAGAATTTTTTGGCATTGTTTTAAATACTTACAATTAGAAAGCAGTTCCCGTCACAACGTCGATCTGATTCATAACCTACTGTTCTGAACTATTTCCCAGCATGATATAGATTGTGACCCCATGTACCTCATATTGTGATATCACTAAATACTCTTAATGCCAAAGAAGGTCAATAATAAAAAACAAAATTAACTCTGCTCTAAATCGTTTATTCCTTGCTCTACATGTTTCTTGCCATTCTGGTACCTCTTCAAAATCTTGTAACTAAAAATATTCCTGATCACATCATTAAAAATGATAATATCGTTGATACAAATGCAAAGTATCGAATGTGAAAAGTGGTTTGGTGCCTTATAGATGACTTTATATATATTTTATCTTATGATATATTTTAATTAGCCTTAATTCACATTTGTTAATTTGATTTTCTGTAATTGATAATTATTTTACTTTAATTTTCGAGAGTTTACCACAATGTACATCAGTCCAATGGCAATCAGTATAGATTAAAAATGAAAAATGCGTTTTTCACATTCGATACTTTGCTTTTGTATCGACAATATAACCTATATCATGCATTTGTGGATATGGACAATTTCTGAAGAAATTATTAAGAAAGCATGATAAAAATGAAGATCAAGGTGACAATAAATTGACACTTGGTGTTCATACATACCATAAAAACTGACCGTAAATTTGACTTCAATAATTTTAACATACTTAAAAAAAAAATTGCATGACCAAATGGTAAATATAAAAAAACATTTATATTATATAGAAGAAAAGAGTTGTTTATAAAAAGAAGGATATAAAACATTTATATGACATATTTGTCAATTTATTGGTAGGGAAAAAATAAAAATATGAAATAAAATATATAAAATTCACGAAGTTATGGTACGAATCAATTTTATATTTAGGGAGTATACGAAGACAGGTATAGTTGGGATTCGGCTAGGAGAAAAACGTCAGACTTTCAAAAAAGGAAATCTGTATTTGGACGTTTCGACTGCACAATGGCAGCCTTCTTCAGCTAAAAAATATATACAACTTATAAGTAAAAAAATATATATGTACAACTAGTAAGTAAAAGACAGGCAGAAAAGAGCAGAGTATATATATCAATACAATAAATTTTAACCAATCTTATTTTTAAACAATGAAAATACTGTAGTTGGAAAGTAAACAGCGTGTAGAAAGTAGTAAGTAAAACAGTACACACAAAAAAAATTAAACAGTAAAAACAACGAACATTTATTATGTAGTGATATATATTAATTATTATAAATTGTATTCACTTATAAAATAGATCTTGTTTTTCACTACATAAAAAATGTTCGTTGTTTTTACTGTTTAATTTTTTTTTGTGTGTACCGTTTTACTTACTACTTTCTACACGCTGTTTACTTTCCAACTACAGTATTTTCATTGTTTAAAAATAAGATTGGTTAAAATTTATTGTATTGATGTATATACTCCGCTCTTTTCTGCCTGTCTTTTACTTACTAGTTGTACATATATATTTTTTTACTTATAAGTTGTATATATTTTTTAGCTGAAGAAGGCTGCCATTGTGCAGTCGAAACGTCCAAATACAGATTTCCTTTTTTGAAAGTCTGACGTTTTTCTCCTAGTTGAATCCAAACTATACCTGTCTTCGTATTTCTGCAGCGGCTAACTATCTCCATCTACACTTTAGGGAGTATAGTTCTTTTGGAAATAGACATAATCTTATAGAATCAATAAATACTCTGCTATTACTCCTGCCCACCATATGGAATCTTTTAGTATTGACTCAGCCGGGTTTAGTGAAAGGTTTAGCTCCATGGGGTTTTTATGATTTTTAATGATGTGACCAGGAATATTTTTAGTTATGAGGTCCTGAAGAGGTGCCAGGAAGGCTTAAAACATGTAGAACAAGGAATAAACAATAAGGAGTAGAATTAATTTTGTTTTTTATTATTGGCCTTTTTCTGCATTTAAGTATATTTCACAGCAGTATGCCTCAATCCCTGAACAACTTTTACAAAGCTGTCTTCATTTTGATATTCCTCATTTTCTGAGGTAGTAGGTTTAAACATTGGTTTAATGTTTAAATTTAATTGTAGACTTTTTAAACTTCTCAAGAAGCTACCCCTGTTTTATGATGCAAAAGCTAATAAATAAATAAATTGATAAATTATAAATATAATATAGTTTGGGTTTATAAATAATGAAAGCATCATCAAAATGTGAGACTCTTAGTTCTTAAAATATTCTTCAAAATCTCTTAAGAATTTAACCTTTGAAGGTTTAGTTTATTTATTTTGTGTTCTATTTTTGAATAAAATTCAACTTCTTTTGCTTTATTTTTTCAATATTTCTTGGTCCTCAAGGTATCTATTCTCATTTATTCCCTGGAGATTCCAGCTATCCCATTTACGGTTGCTGAACAGCTGCTAATACCGTTTGGAATTATTCCTGATAACTTGACGAAATCAATTTTTTTTTTTTTTAATGGATGGTATTTTTAATTTTACTTAATTTCAGATTAGTTTAGTACTCATATTTTCGCATTCAATACAGATATCCTTTATACATTTTTTCCAGAGTCTGGCATCAGTTGACGCAGAGTTAAATAGCTGTGATAATTGTGACAAGTTAATGACGTCAGCTGAAGATTCAGGCCTGTTTTTATATATCGATATGCATGGACATACATCCAAGAAAGGTATACAAGCAAATGTGACTCAGTTTGTTTAGAATATTTATTATTGTTGTTTGATATAATCTTTTTTTATAAAGCAAACAAATTATTTAATTATTTCAATATAATAAAAAATAACTTGACAACATTCCTTTTGGAAATGGCTTTATTCTTCAAGATTTCAAGCTATCTATCTTTAATTATAATTATTTGATTTCATTAACTACCAGTTCTTTTGGTCAATGTACTTTTACTGTTTATTATTTGAAGGGACCAGGGCCAAAGGTGAGTAACCCACAATTATAAATTACTGAGAAAATTGGAGTTAAAGTTAAGAAAAGCCTAAAAAAAATTAGTATTGGTGACAGAAATGAGCACTCATGGCCACTTGGCTTCCATATTATGACTTTAAAAATATTTATTAAAATTAAAATTCATTAAATATGTGTGAGGGATCATATACGAATTGCGAAAGATTATTGTGGTTTATAATATAGGAATTGCAACAGATCATCAAGGAATCATTTAGGAATTGCAAAAGATTCTTGTGGTATCATAGTAATTGCATGAGATCAGCGAGGAATCATATTGAAATTCCCACAGATAATTGAGGAACCATATATGAATTGAAATTGCCACTGTTATAGTCGGCGATGGTCGATCAGATTCTTGAAACTTCTTTATTATTCTATTTGAACAAATTGCTTTTTAAATACTATGAATTACGAAGTAACTTATTGTAATAGGTCTTTTTATCATATATTACACACAATAAAAAAAAACAAAAAACAATTTTTCTTTTTTTTGTAGGCATATTTATGTACGGAAATCACTTTGAAAACATGAACATGAAAATTGAATGTATGCTGTTCCCAAAGCTGATAACATTGTATTCCCAACACTTTCTCTTCGACTCGTGTAATTTTACTGAGAAGAATATGTATGTGAAGTAAGTTATTATATATTTTCTTCAGTACTTTACTATTTTATACCATTTATGTCAGTATTATGATGATAATTCAGCCAACAATTACCATTTCTGCTGAAGCATGGCTGGACTTTTTTGGGCTTTTCTAATTGACGATGAATATCGGTAGCTAAAAGTTTTATATTCAAGAGTATGGGAATTGTAGCTGTATTAAGACTAACAGCAGCTCTTTGATTTTATGTTTAAACTATTTGCTTTTCTTTAGGCGTGGTGTTGTTTTTAAAGTCAAAAGTTAAGTTCCAGCAAGAGACTTTGACAGAAGTAGAAAGGCAACAGCATCTTCATTTTCCTGTGATAAATAATGTTTCCAAAAAAATACAAAATAAAAAATATCAACACTTTAAAAAAATATCAAACAATGTATTTCAATATAATAATTCTGGTAATAATGAAATTATTTAAGTTTAAAGGCTCAAGAGAAGTTTTTAGTTTCCTAAAGTTTGAAACCTCATAATTTCACAATTGCCTTAACAAACTGATTTCTTAACTCCTGAACATAGTCCAGGAGCTGATAACGCACATTTCATGAAGTGTTTTATGCACCTTGAAAATTTGCTATGGTGCATCTCTTTAGTAGATAAGAAGGTAAGTATGTTTTGACTAGACACCTTGGTACACCAGGTGCTGCAGAAAGGTACAATCTTTAATTTTACATTAAAGATTGTTGTCTTCTGTCCCAAGTAAGTGTAAAAAGGGTGTGGCGTTTATTCCCTTTGCAAGAAATAATAGTAAAAGTTAGGTAGTAAAAAACTCTCTATTATAACCTTATCACTAGGAGGTTTAAAATGTTTTTAGTCTTAGCTTTGGCTAAGTATTGATAAATATTAGACACTATTTCCTTTGTTTGACCCCCCAAAGCCTTCCCTAGTCTTAAAAGAGACATAATAAGTTTTTATAATTTTTCACGTATCGTTTTGCTCCACGAAATGGGAGTTTGCAAATGGTGGAACCGTTGGGAATATTTCCCTAAAAATTTCATGCATGCGGAATTGAACTTTTCCATCTATCTGAAGAGGCTATAGCAAAATCCTTCTATCTGGAGAGATGGTGGGTTTACTCTGCACCCAAATTATTACTTTGCTCGTCCAGCCATAATTTGCAAGTACAGAAAGACTTAATATACACCAACCCAGTAAGGTCTGAATCACCAATGGAACGCCAAAAATGATCATTCATTGAAACTTTCTATTTCTTTTATTTTTAGGGACAGGAGAGATGGAAGCTCACGAGAAGGATGTGGTCGAGTTGCAGTTTTTAAAGCAACAGGCCTCATTAGAAGTTATACTCTGGAATGCAATTACAATACTGGAAAAAATCTCAACATGCTTCCTCCTCCTTATCGAGAACCCATGGACCGTAGGTCTCAGAACAACTTAATAGTTCCTCCAAAGTATAATCCTTCTATCTATGAAGAGGTATTTATTATTCTTAAGTGTTTTAATGCCAACCCCTTGTTTGCATTCAAACTGCAGTATTTAATTTTATATTTTAAATTGTTTTCATTATTCTGTAAATTCAAAATTATGTATTCCTAAAGTTCATGTGTCCCGGAATGAGAATAAAAAAAAAATTCATTTCAATTCTTTTTGTGCTTAAGATTTTTTTTTTTTTAGTTATGTCAATTATTATTCGAGCTTGACAACATCACTTTGCTTTTGATTGGAGCAGTTCACCTAGAAATAATCCTCTTTTTCTATAGAGAATCTGAGAGATTTATTTTGAAGATGTTTTCCAAAATAACTCATGTCTTATCTTATCTTAAGACTTGTGTCTTTCCCTCAGTATTCTACAGCAATTCAACCCTCAATAAAAGCAAAAAAGTTTGTAGAGGATCTACCGTTTCTTTATTAACCTTATCGATGCGACGCGGGCTTGGGAGGGTAATGGTCTTGAGAGCGGGGGGCGCCTACTACCCCTCTCCCTCCACAGGCAGACTAAACTCCCTCGTCTAGAGCGGCCCTACGCAGCAAATTTTTTATTTGTTGCTTAGACTTCAATTTCCAGGCTTTTGACAAATGTTCTCATGCTCCTTTTTCATAAGGTCTTTGGACCTTCAATAGCGAAGTTACAGGGAGTACTGGTTCGTCTTCTAACTTAAATTCTTCCAATAAATTGTCGGATACTTCCATCAAAGAATCTGTCCAAATTGGACCTTAATGCGCTTCCAACAGCTTTTGTCTTCCCATAATCTCATTCGCTGATGATCTGCCATTTCGACTATGAAGCAAAAGAAATGGACACACTGAAAACTAAAGTCAAGAAGGACACCAGACAGCACTGAAGCCTAGCTACAACTTAGGGATGAAGGGCCGGTAGAGAGGGTAAGGTAAAATAACACTACCTCTTAGTAGGGTCGAAAGGAATGCTTATGACACAACGATGAAATATTAAACTAGAAATTATCCCCCATTCCCGCTTGAGCACTCTTTACTCGCTCAAGGATAAAGAGAGCTCACAATCAAGAGATACAGCTGTTGCCAGAATACTCGGGCGTCGCCTCTGGCGCATGACATTCGCCTGTGACACAACTCGGGCATCACCTCTGACGCACGGCATTCTCTTGAGAGTACATTTGGGCGTTGCATCGAAAGTGCTAAAAGTATAAATCTTTCAAGTCCATTGTCTCAACTTCAATGTTCCTTAGCAACTCAACCCTCAATGAACACCCATGATGATCCCATGATAAAATCATTGGCGAAGTATCAAAGCAGTCTCATCTTCACTACTCCTACCTCTATGATTTCTTTCATTGAGGGTTGATTTGCTGTAGAGTATTGGAGACGATTTAAACATTTTGGAGATGAGGTTTATCCATCTTGCTGCTCCTCGTCCTGTCCTTGGCAGTTCTTTATCGCTTTTGGACATCCTAATTTAAATAATTAATAATTTATTTTTTTAATTGGTGCACTGAGATATCACTCAAGCACAATTAATTTGGTTTAATCAATATTTGTTTTAAAATTGAAACACTCTCTACAAAGATAATATTTCCCTCCTAAAATGCTCTGCTAAGGGCATATCTAATCAGAGAGTGAAAGCAAAGCTGTAGGTGTTTTTATTTCTCTTTATTTTTTCATTGTTCTTTTTTCTATTTTTAATTATGTATTCTTATATAGTTTATATATTTGAAGGAAAAAAATCTGTAACAGTTGCTCATAAATGCATGGGATATACAGAATGAAACAATAAACTCCCACATCGTAGGGTTACTTTGATGTAGAAATAATAACCAATAATTATTATTTCATATTACAGGCTGGTAAATCCGTCCTTTCTGCTCTCCTCGATTTAGTGGGTATGCATCCGAACACAAGGCTTGTTAACTCCGTGTATAGGAGCCTGGCGACTGTCAGAGAGGTACTCCGTAAAAGGCTCATCATGGAAGAACTATCCGAAAAAGAGGAAGCAATTGAGAAACGGAGATTTTCAGGGAGAATAACAGCAAGAAAGGTAGGTGTTGGCCAGTCCAAAATAAAAGAGTGCTTCATATCTTAAAGGAAAAGTGAGGAACCGTGTTTTTCTCTCTGACCTATTTGATTCCGAGCTTTATTTATTTATTTTTATTTATGTTTCTTTGTCTATAGACTTTTCCAAATGTAGCGTAATTAAGTTTGAATTTTGTTTCATTGTGTTTGTCTTGATCAGAAGTCAGAAGGGTGGTGAAGATATTACTGCATGAAGAACTTTCACATTAATATCATACGTATTTTTAAGAAATATCTGTTTCCTGTTACAAAAGTATGAAGTCTATTTGTATATATTTTTGTATTATTTGTATTAATGAAAGTCTATATTTTTTTATGTGGTAATTTTTGAATTCTTAAGTGTAGCTTTTAGCCTTTTTTTTTCTTGAAAACTACAAGAAATAACCCAAAATTTTTACATTGTGAAAATTGAACTTAAAGGGCATTGTTTGATTGTAGTTTGGATTGTTGGTTGTTATATTTTTTTTAAATTCAAACCAAAATAATTTTTTAACATTTCTTTTGGTAATCCCCCCCCCCTCCATTTCTGGTGATGATGATGCAAGTTTGTAATGACAAATAGATCAGAGTTTGATTAAGATAATGCCATTTTTGTTTTATCAATTGTTATAATACTGTAATGTTTAATTATGTAGCTGCTACATTTTGGAGATTTCCTTTCTTTTTTTATTATTATTATTTCTTAGGGTTTACATCCTGCTTGTTGTGACACCTTCTTGTAGGCTTGTAAGCTTCAGTTCAACAGAATAGATTTGTTGAATTGCTAATGTAAATGTTTCAAATTTTTTAGATTAACATTGCATTTTTTTTTTAAACATTTTATTTGTAGGATGAAAATGTTTTTGTGTGATCCTTATCCACTTCAGGACCAACTTACGTTTATCTTAAAAGTTGAAGAAGTTATGAAAAAATGCTCTAAATATTAAGTCTTTTGATTTATATTTATAATTAAATTGTTACTGGAATTGTCTGACATTAAGTTTCGGTTTATCAATTAAAAAAAAAAAAAAAAAATGCTTTATATGGGTAAAGCAGTGGTTACAGTAATTTAACTTTTGCTCTCTAAAAGATTTTTCATCGGAAATGTGTTCCTCCTTGGAAGTATATTAGGACCAAATACTATATGAGGAAATCAATTATAATTTTTATACAATAAATCTAAATGTTTAATATTTTCTTCAATAAAAAAATTATATATAACACAATTGGTCTGTGTTGAATTTGTGGTCTCTTCTAGGCTGTGGCAGATGTTATTTAAGTTTTTGCTCAATGTAGATTTGCTTACTTATAATATTTAAAGAAAAGCTCAGCAATGAAATATGTAATCTTATTTTATTTCAAAAAATAATTTTTGAAATTTAATACAGGAAGGTAATTGTTAATGTAGTATGGCTTTGATAATTTCAACTTACCTATATACTTAATTTTTTTCTTTTTTCTTGTCACGTTGAGGTCGTCTCATTATTTATTATGAGGCATCCAGCAATGTATAAGACGAATAGATTTGTTTATGTACAATAAATTAAATTGTAAATAAAAGTAAGAACAGAGAGAAGCCCAAATGTCTTAAATAAACCTACCTGGTGATTTTGCTCCTAAATGTAAATTATGGGGGGGGGAGAAAGAAATACAATGTTGTTTCATAAATAAATAATATATTTTCTATACAAGTCAATCTAAATTAAACATTTGGTATATAAATAAAAAAGAATTCACAGTTTTGTAGAAATATTTGATGTAAAACAACAAATTTTATTTTTTATATAATGCATAGAAAGTCATCCAGATGGTCTTGGCAACAGTGCAGAGGCTACAGAGCTGTTCCTGCCCACTCTTCATTTCTGGCTGGAATGGCCTAGCGATAAGAGCTGGGCATACATGTATGTCTCGATAGCTCAGAGTAACATAGATGAGTAATTGTGAAAGTTAAAGTAAATTAATAGTCATTCCGGAGTGTTTATCATATTTTGAACGAAATAAAGTCTAATGCGGCGTTGAGTTGAGATATCAGTTGAGAGGCAGACCGCAGTTCATTTGTATCAAAGGTAAGATTTGTTGTTATTTGAATGCATATATATTCTCCCATTATAGTTAGTTATTATCAATATAAAATTGTTATTTTGCCCATTACATATAAATTAGTTAACTTTTCTATTACTTTGAACCAACCCTGCGATAAAGTCTACAAAAATTTATAAGAATATCAGCTTCTAAAATTCTAAAGACAATTACTGAGTGTCGGCGCTAATGACCTAGAAGTAGATGCGCCGTAAAAAAAAAAAAAAAAATTACTGAGTGTATTCCAAGTAAATTATGTGTTTTCCCGCCTAAACGTAAAAAACGTATTTTCGTCTTTAATACAAATTCAAATAAATTAAAATCATAATCTGTTGACGCCCAACTTTTGAAAAGAAAACATTAAATTTTACTGTTATTGCAATAAATTTTAAATAAAATAACATCAAATATGTCTCAAATTAACGAAGAAAGTGGAATTAGGGTAGAATCGCCACCTTTTGTAGGTTTTGGAACACCAAATACTGAATTGGGTAATGATGGAAATAATGGAGAGTCGGTTGAGTGTGGATTACGGACAAATGGCGACGTCTCATTTTATGAATCATCAGATAATGGGAATCGGACTCCGGAAAGGGATAATTCGATGCATCCTTTGGACATGGAAACACTCATGAGGATGAGAAAAAGATAGAGCATAACGCTAAATGGGACGAAAACGAAATAGAAAATAATAAGAGATTTGATGAAATAAGTAAAAATTTTAACAAAACTAATAAGAAATTGGACAAAAATAATAACTACTAAATTCCAAAAAATTATTCTATCATTTAATAAGAATTTCTTTCACAGAAAGCGAATCATATAATTTCCCATTTTGTTGTTATAATTATCAAGGCTATACTGTATTTTGTTGAATTGTGATTATGTGCTGGGATGTTGGTGTGCAATCATCCTTAAGAAAGTAAAAGGAGGTATACTTCAGGATATTTTTCCTTCCGTGCGAAAGTATATTTTGCATTATTTTTATGGCCATCTGGATATTAGTATTTCTGAAATTGTGAGCTTATCTTAATTATTAACTCAAGTATACGTGTTATATTATGCCTTATTTGTTCACACGAATATAGAAATAAATTCTGCATTTTTAATATTATTGTGTTTTAGGATTGGTAAAATTTACTGAGAATCTAGTATAGTTATTGATTATTGTTCTCTATGTAATGTGTAATTTTGGTTTTAATATGTTTGTGATTTAATTATTGACGTTTTTCTTATGTATTGAGAAACATAACTAGCTTGCAGAAGGTTATTTATATTGCTTTGTTGTTTATATAGTTTTCCCTATAAAAGTTAATACTTAAAACAGTTCTTATTTTTTGTGATGAAACCAGTTTTTGCTGCTCGAAAGAAATTTAATGTACTAATTTTATATAAAATGTAATGACACTGGACCAATCTTTTTATTTCTTCTGAGAAAGAAATATTTATAGTGTAGATGGAGATAGTTAGCCGCTGTAGAGATACGAAGACAGGTATAGTTGGGATTCGGCTAGGAGAAAAACGTCAGACTTTCAAAAAGAAATCTGTATTTTGGACGTTTCGACTGCAACAATGGCAGCCTTCTTCAGCTAAAAAATATATACAACTTATAAGTAAAGACAATGTACAAGTAGTAAGTAAAAGACAGGAAGAAATGAGCGGAGTATATATATCAATACAATAAATTTTAACCAATCTTATTTTTAAAAACAATGAAAATACGGTAGTTGGAAAGAAAACAGCATGTAGAACTTGTTAGTAAAAACAGTACAAAAAAAATTAAACAGTAAAAACAACGCACATTTTTTATGTAGTGAAAAACAAAATCTATTTTATAAGTGAAATATAAATTGTATTCACTTATAAAATAGATTTTGTTTTTCACTACATAAAAAATGTGCGTTGTTTTTACTGTTTAATTTTTTTTTTGTACTGTTTTTACTAACAAGTTCTACATGCTGTTTTCTTTCCAACTACCGTATTTTCATTGTTTTTAAAAATAAGATTGGTTAAAATTTATTGTATTGATATATATACTCCACTCATTTCTTCCTGTCTTTTACTTACTACTTGTACATTTTCTTTACTTATAAGTTGTATATATTTTTTAGCTGAAGAAGGCTGCCATTGTTGCAGTCGAAACGTCCAAAATACAGATTTCTTTTTGAAAGTCTGACGTTTTTCTCCTAGCCGAATCCCAACTATACCTGTCTTCGTAGAAATATTTATAGCCCTACGTCATGTGACTTTGATAGATTTATAAGTTAATCTGAAAGCCTTACCTTCTATAAGGTTTTTATCACCTCCCCTCCTCCTTCAGTCTGCATTTTTACCTGTATCTAGCACCTTTTTCAAAACAAGAGTTATATTCCATTTTTTAAATAGAGGGCTTAAAACTCACAAAATCACCAAGAGGAGATAGTTTAACTTAGGACAAGTTGTTGGATAAAAATGCATTTTGAAAAATAAGATTTTATTTGTGGATGTTTTGGCTAGTATTGAAGCCTTTGTCAAGATAAGAAGGTGTTCAAGCGGAAAAACTGTTGTACACAAGTTCATCTCAGATTAACCAATTTCGAGTTTTTGTTTTTCATTTTGAAGTTTTTTATAGATTTATTATATTTAGAGTTTTGATTTATTATATTTTATAAATTATTTAGTTATTGTTTCTATTACATATGCATAATAATTTAAACTAAGTAAATTTAATGGTGCTAATGCTTATTTAAGCAAGGTCTTAAAGGAATGTTATTATGTCTTTGGACTTATTGTTAATTTTTATTTTGTCATTATTTCTTCTTGCCATTTAATGTTATTGTATATATTTACTAGTTTTCTACGTTGTACGCTATAGATGTGATAGATAATGTGTGTCTGGTAATTGTTTTAGTATTACTAACATTTTTTAAAAGAAAATTGATATTGTCTACTGTTATTTATCAATAACTTTTTGTTTGTGATCAATTTACAATTGTAGACATTAGCTGCCCACTTTAATTTATTAATTTTGTTCACATTTCAAGTTCCTTTCATGAAATATAGTTTTAATTTATTACTAGCATTGCTTATAACACTTTGTTTAGAGCTGCCTAAATGAAGATATTCTTTTTAAAGAAATGGAACAGTATTAAAATAATTTCTTGCCTTCAATCGGTTTTCTTTTCTTTTTGTTTAAGATCTATTCCTGACCTTAAAATAGCCAGATTATAGTTTAAATATACACAAATATGTACACTCACACTTATATACGTATATGACTGTCAAATGTATTATTCAAATTATTTAAAAGTGATGTGAGTATTAATCACATATATTTAATTTTATAGCTATGAAAACTGTATTCAGTTTGAAAGAATGGAGGTCACTACTTTTGATCTTTACTTTACATATATTAAAAAAAATGTAAATTTAGAAGCATATGAAGCTTTCTTTTAGAAAAGTTTTTATTTCATATTATTAAGAAGAGATTGTTAACTGTTGAATTGCCTAAGCAGAGATTGTTGGAGTTCAGTCAAGATAATTCATAAACCTAATTTTTTTGTTTTTAATTAACTCATTTTTTGTTAACTGAATTTTATTAACCCTTTCTTTACCATTGACTTATTTAGCAGTCGAGGTGTGCTGTGTCCCTAGATCGGATGACTTGACTAGCAATCAAGACGTGCCATGTCCCCAGTAGCTTGACTTCTGTACTGTCTGCTTGTTTTGCTTCATAGCCGAAATGAGATTATGGGAAGATGACGAGCTTTTGGAAGCTAGCTGGGAGTTAGAAGATGAACTTGCACTCCCTATAACTCCGCTATTAAAGGTCCAAAGCCCTTATGAAATAGCAGGATGGGAACATTTGTCAAAAGGCTTGAAATTAAAGTCTAAGAAAAAAAAAAAAAAAAAAAAGATGGTGCTTGTAGAGGGAGCTTGGTCAGTCTGGGGAGGTAGAAGGGTAGTCGGTGCACCTCACCCTCAAGGACATTACCTTTTTTAGCTCGTGTTGTGTTGATAAGGTTAAACACTATCTCTCTTGCCTGACCTCTCGAAGCCTACCCTGGTCCTAAATGAGACAAAATCAGTTTTTATTGAGTTTAAAGTAGCGTGTTGTTTATTCTAATGAAAATGCAATTGGCGGAACAATCGGGAATATTTCCCTCAGAATTTCGCATACGTGGAATTAGATCTATTCCATCTAACTGAACGGACAATAATACCTCAAACGAAGCCCTTATGAAGATAGAAGTATAGATAGTGGACCTCAAGTAACTTGATAAAGTCTTATTGATAAACAAAAATCTTGTTTACTACAACTTTGATTTAACCAGTTTAAAAATTCAAATACCATTTAAATAAATAAATAATTCTTAATGTTTCGTAATTCGTATTGTTGTTGCATTGTTATAGCATTTTATTAATTTCCATGGTCATCCTCTAGCATGTTTTGGTGTGTCTTGATTCACTTTCTCCCCTTACCAGTTTTGACTTTTTTCCTTATATGAAATTATTTTGGTCTTTTAAATAATAGCTACCTTCTAGAATATCTAGTCTACTAACTCGTTTTGTGGAATAGTATTATATTATGTTATTTTTCTCATGAATTTTTTATGCTCCTACGTACTAATTTAGTTTCTATCTTACATATATTTGTGGCATACATGTTAGCCCACTAAAGTCATGGTTTAAATTAAAAGAATGTTTTATAAATTTCTTCAATGTATTATATTTTGCAGAAGTTTTCTACAGAATCTTCTTGGAAGCTTCATGCAACCTCATATTCCTGTCAAGATATTTTCATTATTGTCAGGGAGCTTTGTGCAAGGTAGCGAATGTTTGTGTTATACGATTACTGCATGATCTGTTTAAATGGCTCTGAAGGCATAAATAATACATTTGAAAAGTGAGGATTTTCTAGACAATTAACAGTTTCACAAACATCTTCTTTCAGCTCTGAAGCTGAATCTTCTTTCATTAGATTTCTTCTGTTGGGCCATAACTTAACTCAGTGACTTTAATTTCAGAAATGGATAAAATTCAAATAATAACATACAATCAAATTGAACTATTTTAATACATAAACATACCTGATATGCTTGACAATAAATTTTGATATGTAAAAAGCTCTATTACTGACTGGGAATCATCATACAGGAAAAATCGTCACAAAGAAATACTTTTTTTGATGAATACTTAATGAAAAAAACTTACAAATCAACTTGTATGATTTGTAATACTGATCTTACCAAGAAAATATATTAAATGTCTATTAATTACGATGTAAACTAAGCATTCCTTACCTGATTACCCGGCCATTCATAAAACAATTGAACTCCTGCTATAGAAACAGCTGACTGTTCGGAGAGAAGAAACAGTCATTACAAGACTTCAGATTGAACCCACTCCCACTTAATGACAAAGAAGACATACCATTGTGTACAAAATGCAATAAGAGATTATCTATCAGACTGCAGAAAACAAGAAAACTTCTACATACCATATGACATGCAGGGCCCCCACTTCTCAGAGCCAGACTGAAAATTCTAGTACTTTGCTATAGGGCTTTGGGCATTTTAAAATTATTTTCATCTTGAGTTTTGAGCGAAATGAGAATAAATGCCGACAATCGGTGCAGCAAAGGTCACTTTCGATACTTGTAGTTTTATTACGACTCCTAATGAAATATACTATTCTGGGACTGCACTTGTTTTGTCGTTTATGTATATTAAAAAAAATATAGATCCAATTCAAATAAATATAGGCTATGCCCGTCTATATTTCTAAACTCCATTCTTTTAACAAGCTCATAGCCTATACACTTTTTTCCCATTAGTGAGGCCCGGGCCCGGGACAACTGTACCCGGCTGTCCCCCCCCCCATGTGGCGTCCCTGATAACATGTATGTACTGTTTACTAATGGTAGCCCACACATAACCACTATTTTTTTTCAAAATATAAACATGAACAAACTAATATAGTAAAAACACAATACTTTAATCATTTTAACCATTTCTTAAATTAAATTTTCTTTTTATAAACTAGAGAGAAAATAACCACATTTATAGACTATTTATTTAAATTTTAACGTCCACTTATACATGACAAAGATTTTTGGGCTATATGGAGGTTACCACTCTTTTCTAGCCAGGATAGATTTGATGCCTTTTCTTTTTTCAAAGTTATTATAGTTCATTTGAAATTATGAATTAAATGTATCCCTTTTTTGTTTCTGGTTTTATCGTTAATCTTTTGTTTGACTTGTTTTTCTTACTGGGGCTTACAAGAAACCCCACTATTCCTAATGGCCTAATTTTTCTTATTAATAATACACGTGTCTCATTAGTTTTGATTGTTATTTATCTTTTCACACGTGTTAGAAACTAAATAGAATTGATGACGTAAATGGAATGTACAGTTCTGATCAACAATTTTTATGCCACAACAAAACATTGAATTCTAATTACTTCGGACAGTTTGTTTGTATATGTTGTTCTAAATTAGTGTTTCTCAAACTTTTTTGGTGTACTGACCACTTTAGGAATAATTGAACACTCATCACTCTTCAGAAATTCTTCAATAGTAAACAATAACGACTTACGTTGAAGCTTTCCACAATAGAAGAAATCATGTTTTTGGTTTTAACCAAATTTACATAATCACCTTGAACTTGAATGTTCGACTCATTGAATTTATGAAATAAATCTGTTAAATAAGCTATATATTTTTTTTTAGTTTATCAATTCTGCATTTATTTTTGTTACCTGTGTCTTTCATTTCCAAAAATTCAATCACAAAGCCAAAGAGTTTAAAAACACCTCAAACAGGTTCCGTTTGAAAGCCAACAAAATTTGCCCAAACAACCTGTCATTCTACGAATTACCTCTAATTGTATTGACTGCTCTCGTGAAAAAATTAACTGAAGTATGAAAATAGTCACTGAGGTTTTTCACTACTAAATGCTGGCGGTGGAGGACACGTACGGCCAATTTATATGGTACATCTGCTTTCATATATCCTTGTAAACCATGGTAACGTCCAACCATCGCTGGTAGACCATTAATAAAAATCGACTATTTGCTAGCAAGAGAGATTTGTTTTCTTCAAAATAATTGTTTAGAATGCGTATGGGCAATCTTTGACATGTTGTCGGCCAAATTTTAGTGCGCAAATATGTTCGCGGGCCGCTTAGATGGTTCAAAATAAAATAAAATCAGATTTCAAAATATTGTCCATGATTTTTAGCGATAGATAACAAACATGAAATTATAAGATAATGTTATTGTCATGAATGAAATGAAAAAATAGGTACAACATTTTAATTAAATCGTGAAATTTAGATTTATTACAAACTATGAATGTTAAATAGTGATAAAAAATCAATGAGACACTTGGCTTGCCCGCTCACTTATTCCGCAGGAATAATAATACCATCAGGATGATGGTAACCTTAGACATTCTTCATCCTTAAAGCCTATCCATATATACATTATTCCACTGGAGCAAATGACAAACTCGATCTCGGAGCGAGTGTGATTAAGTAGTGTAATAATTTTTTTTTTAATTGAGTTTTTCAAAATGTCTCGCTAGCCGGATCAAATCTTACAGATGGCCACTTCCAGCCCACAGGCAGTTGTCACCTATATATGGATTAGAACATCAAATATTGATTCTTCATTTAGTATCAGGTTTGTAAAATTGCGGGAAAATAACAACTCTTGGTAGATTTGTTCATTCTTTATAAAATGGACTTAGCCAGAAATAAAGCCTAATTTCCAGGGGACGTAAACTCTTCAGGTTGTATTGAAAAATTAGCTGTTTCAAGAAGTTACTTAATGAGTTTTACGCCTCCAGTCATCCTGAGTATTCTTTTTTGGACTGTATCATTACTTAATGAAATCTTTTTAATTATCTTTTTTAGAGGCTTATCTACATAAGCCTCTTGTAATACCTCACTTATGGCCAGTAGAATCTGTTCATCAACAATGGTATGTGATTCCCTTGGCCTTACAATCAGTAACACAATATTATAAGAGTTATGTAATCCATCATCATTGCGATAGGATGCTGTTGAGAAGAGATGTGATTACATAGGTTGTTTTACAAACGTGTTCTTCAGCCCTTGAAAGTAGTATCTTTGTTCTTTTTATCCGAATTTTCGAACAGTGTTCTTGATGTCTTCATTGGAGAAAACATTTTAGCATAGTAGACACATAGGTAATTTACTATTTGAAGATGACGTAATAAAGCCACATTTCAAATATTGAGTACTTTTCTGGCTGCATTTGTTCTTAGAATTAGGTCCAGATTTAATAATAACTGAAACAAAAACCAAAAATACTCAAAACAATTATTCTTTTAAATTAATCAGTGCTTAAAAAGACTTAGTATTATTTTTATTCAAAAATAACAGGCACTTGAAACAATGTTAACAATAACCTTTAAATATTTGGAATTTCTGGACAGTGTTGCCACTACTGATTTTCAACGTGCACTGAATTCAGGGCTGAAAATGTACTGAATCTTTCAAAATGTTCTGAATTCTCGGAAATTGAAATATTGCAACTTGTAGAGCAGAAACTACACTTAATAAATGGAAAATATTTTAAAAAGTTATTTTTTGTTTATCCATTCTTTTACTTTTCACAGCCCACCGATATTTATTTAGCGCCTTCCAGTATTACTTGAAGTTTCAATCGCCCCCTCAAATAGCCTCAGGACCGACTGGAGGGCGATACCTCCCACTTTCAGAATCTATGTTGTAAATCGAAATATTTCTTCGTTCCTATCCATAGTATTTCTACCCAATTAAGTATATAACCTCTTTAGGTTGTATGTAGCATAGGTACTTAAAAAAGTAGCACTTCTTTCCATTTTTTGTAGCATGAAAAAGAGAAAAGAAGTGGATATATGTCTTTGTTGCCAACACGGCATAAATTTCTTTGATGAAATGCATTGCATTCCTAAATAAATGAGACTAACCTCTTAGTATCATCATATTTAGATTGGTACAAGTTTTTTCTGTAATGAAAATTTGTTTTTAAAAAAATAGAATGTAATTCTGTACCCCGCTCCCTGTTCCTTATTCAATGTTACAAAAAATATGTCGTCGACTCAAACGTCAAAGAAGAAATCAGTCTTCAGTTGGTGATTAGATTCATCTGACTGTAAGTATCTTGACCCTCCCCTTTTTAATTTAACACTGTTAATTTAAATTAAAAAAAAATTAAAAAATAGAAGTAGTAGATATTTGACTATTCATAAAGTATAACCAGAAAGCACAATATGTTTTTTATGAATTATTTATCACATAAATTTGTGGTTCGTGTCTTAGTGTAAATTATTGATCCTTTTTCATTTTCTACAGTTAGCAAATCTGCCAGATCGTCTGGTCAATATCACAGAAAGAACGGGTGATGCACTCACAAAAAATAAAATAAATGGAGTATTATTATGAGAAGACTTAAGAAAAGGCATATTTCTTAATTTAAATTAATTTTTTTTTTCCTAAAATAAAAGAAATTTTAGTATTTTTTTTGTTGTAGGATTACTGTACGCTAGAGACAATGACAGAGCAGTTGTATTAACAGTTATTTCTGAGCAAATACTTTTTCCAAATTGTATTAAGTAATTCAAATTTTTATCTACTAGTTAGAAAAAATTTAGTTGCTCACATATAAATTAATTTAATTTAATTGATTAATATTTGGTAGTATCCCAATGCCACGAGAGATTTAAAGAAGTAGAGCCAGTAAAAGAAGTCTAATATGCTACACAGTGTCTCAATAAAGCAGACATAGGCAGAGTGACAGCCAATGTTCGAAATCCACTTTTTGGACATTTGCTTTCAAAATGAGGAAATGCAAGTGAAAAATTTCCTTGAAACAATTATGAAACGAAATAAAAAAAAAAATAAAATAAAATAATAAGAAGACAGCTAAATGAAACAAGAAATATTAAATAAAAAACAATATGCAGTTTAGTAATAAAAACACTAACTACATTTTCATAGTTTTTGTTAGTCCTCTGCAACCCATAGGAAATTATTAACAAATCAAAATATTTATCAATTTCAACCTTAGAGGCTATCGGCAACAAATAAAATATAAATAAGTGAGTGTTTAAAGTTAAAAACATTCATAACATTAACACAAAGTTGAAGGCTCGGTGGCCTTGAGTGCTAAGCTGTGTGCACTCCATGCCTAAGTTCGTGGGTTCGATTCCCACTAGGGGCGATGGCTTTTCTTTAGAAACAAGAAAAGGCATCAGCCCTATCCTGGCTAGAAAAGGGTGGTAACCTATACATAACCCATCCTAAAATGTGTTGTCAATAATAAATGGACGTTAAAATTTAAATAACAAAGTTAAAAACAATAAGATTTACAAAGATTAATGGGTACATTTCATTTTGTTATTTTAATAAATTGTTTTGCAATAACATTGTAATTTTATTTCAAGTCTGATATCTATTGCTGAAATTACTATCACAACTTTAAAATCCGATGTTATTTTATTTTGAACCATCTACACGGCCCACAAACCTATTTGCACTCTAAAGTTTGGCCCACTACATGTAAAAGGTGCCAGTACCTGGTGTAGACTGTCATGTATAATCAACAGTGGTTTAGTAAATTTAAATCTTTGTGAGGGAACCCTATAAAGCAGCAAAATTGTCTTGGTTAAGACAAATATAAAACAACACGTCTTTCCATTATGTTGGCCCCATTAGATGACTTCACTTACTAAACTGTGGTATGAAGCTCAGTAGCCTATTTGGTTAAGGCTATCTCAATTTCTGGGGTTTCTTAATGTACGTATTAATTTAAAAAAAAAAAAAGTTGAAATTAGAGTATTGGTTTTGTCTGATTTGAACCTAAATCCTTGCGTGGTAAATTTAACAATAACATGTTAATTATTACTGATGCATGGAAATTTACGATGGTCTTTTTTAGTAGAGTTTGTTCAAGTGAAGATTGGAAATGTGGTGTTAATTGTTATTCAGAGCTCATTTTTCTAATTAGCTTGTGAATATGTTTCCTTAGTTGTAAAGAAAATAAGTGACAGAAAAGGTTCAGATTATTTTTATATATTTATGCTTTTATTTGTATGGATGATCTGCAAGTTTAATAGTGTCTTCGTTACTGTTCATTGCTAACAACACTCCCAAAATAATGATGCTACAATATGATACATTCTTCCTTTTTAAAAAAGAACAGAAAATTATTTACTCTTTTTATTTTAAATATAGGCTATTAATATTCTTCATCTTTTTTTAAACATATTTATAATTAAGATTTTCTTATTTTATTTGTAGTAAGACATTTTCTTGGTTTCTCTTTTTTATTCCTTGATTTTTTTCAGATAGTAAGGGAATTGACAAAATAATTAAATAATTCTCAAAGACTTACATGGAGCATGTTACTTAATATTTTAAAGTCTTCTGGATATGATCATGTCGATGTGGCACTTATCTTGCCTCCTCACTTGCTGATAAAAATTCTTAAATCAGAGTCCATGCTCTCAATAAGAAAACACCATAACTCCTTGCTATTATTAATTTTTGTCAGGTTACAATAAAATTTGTGAACTAAACTCAGCCATGTTAACAAATATTTTATATTTTTTTACGGTGAATCTGCTGTTATGGGCACCATTTTCTTCAGGGTGCCACTCTTCTAAACACCCATGGTGAAGCAGGAAATGTTTTCAGTGAGCCCATCAATGAGAAATTTTTTCTGCTACAAGCAGGAATCAAACCCGCATCTCCTTACATCGGGCACACTAGCCATCCTCCCATGTAGAGATCATGTTAGGCTAGCTGAAGAAATGTCTGGGTAGACTGATTTTTATGAAGCAATTGTTAAAAAATAATAATGTTTCTCCTATATTCACCTAATGTTTTAAGCAATTGCTTTTGTCAGGAAAAATTGAGCAAATAATAGACATATTATTTATTGTTTCATTCCCATGTTAGTAATTGTTCAAACATTTTCTGGTATCAGCAATTACTTCACTTCACCCATTGCAAAGAATTTATTCTCTTCTTGACTGATGTAAAGGCAAGCAGTCTATGGATGCCTGAAGGTGAAGCATTAGTAGCAATTGGAAAACTTAATTTTTAAACTTTCTTGCCTATTGTGGCAATGGTTGGGAAAAATATTTCTTTAACTTTAGTTAGAGAAATATTTTTCAAACAAGTAATCTAAAGACTTCCACATATTGTAGAAAATATTTATATTTAAGCTATCTTGATATTGTTAAAATGTAAGAGAAGAGTTGTTTTCAGATGCGAGTGAACAAAGAAGGTCGTTCGAGAATTGTCGGAAGAGGAGAAACGAGTCGCAGTGGAAGGAGGAGCACACTTTCTCAGGACACGGCTAGCAGTTTGCCTTCACGTAAACCTTTAGAGAAAAAGAAGAAGAAGAAATTGAAAGAAGAAGGGACTTCTGCTTCTCGTAGAAGGATCGAAAAGAAATGCGGGTCTGAGTCGTCAAGACGTAATCCTTTAGAACACAGAAGAAAGAAACTCAAACCGAAATAACATGATTTTTTGAGATTGTAGCAATAAAAATAATTGTTTGAGGAACCTCATCTGCTCTGAGATCATTTTGGAGAAAATCCCTCTCCTTGGTTCAATCTCAATTTATTGGAACGTATTGCATTTTCTTCCCTTATTACTACATTTTCTTTTTGAAATTTATTTATAGATTTTTGCTCTAATGCATTTTTTAAATGTATTTGGCTTTATTAAGTGTAAATTTTTGTTTTTTGATGGATTGACAGATTAAATTGTTATGAGCTTATGAAGATGCAAAGCTCACATGTTGATAAATAAATATTGATTGGAAATACAAGTTTTTTTTTGTTTTTTTTTTTTAAATTATTTGAAATATTTATTTACATTGAACATCTCTGTCTTTTTTTCTTTTTTTTAAAATAAAAATACATAATACAATAAACATTATTCAACAGAGTAATTCGTAATCCTTAGAGAATACTTTATAGACATAATTTCTTTCGTTACTGTAGGAGCACTGTTGAATTGAGCAATAATATTAAATGGGAGAAAATAATGCTTTGAAAATACTTTGTAACTGCTATGCGTGCTTTCATTCTATGTATAGGTTAAAAATGTGATTTTATTTATAATCGATTAACATATACTTCCAATTTGAGTTAATTTTACTGAAATTTATAACATTTAATATAAATATAAGTGTAAGTTTAAATATACTTTAAAAAATATATAAAAACGATTAATTTTTATAAGAACTTTAGCGGTTTAGACTTATTTTATTTTACTGCCATACAAATTTAACTTAATAAAGTGTTATGTATTATAACTTTTGTAATTATAGTATTTAAATTTTGATGTAATTGTGTGATCTATATAAAATTTGATTGAAGATGTATTTTTCTTTACAAATAATTGATTCTGGTGACGTCTTATTTTAAATTTAGTCGTTATTTAATTTCATGCTAAGTAAATCTTACATTGTGTCCATCTTATCATTTTACACTTAGCTGAAGTTTTAATATTAGTTAAATTATTTTGAAAATTAAGCTCTACTACTAATTTTGATTTTTAACAATATAAATATTATTTAATATTGGCTAAATTTATCCTTATCTTGAATTTTATCACCATTATACCCTCTAAAGTAAGTCCTTAACTTGGAAAAAGAAAATAACACCCCATGGTATTGCGCAGGAAGCTTGCTAAAATTAATGTTATTTGTGTAATTTGTTTTTGTTTTTTGTTAAATTTGTACTCAGCGCCTTTCTTAGTATTAAAAGCATGGTTCAAAAATCTTTTATTCTTTTTGTAAATGTGTTAATGACAATTATTATAATTGTGTTGAACAAACGTTTATGTTGTGACTTAATCAAAGCACTACTTTTGCACAAACCAATGGGAAGCTGAAAGTATTGTGTGTAATGTATAATTTCATAATATTTACAGTGAAGCATTGAACTCATTTTGTTTGTTCAGGAAACAAACATTTATTGATAAATGTGATATTTATCTTCGAGAAGAAAAGAGAAGCTTTCTAAAATGTGATTTTATTTTGTATAAAATATCATGGTTACCAGATAATATTTTAGTTACTCAAATATATACAAGGCGAAGGGGCAGTAAAAAAATAAATAAGCAAAGTTAATTCATTTATTTAATTTAAGTTTACATGTTTCAAGCCTACCAGGTGCCTCTTCAGGAGCCAAAATACTCACTGCGCTAGTACTATATCCCCATTGTATAAATACGACCCCCCCCCTCTACAAATATGCTTGTCAAAACTAACTGAGGTTACTGCATCGTTACTTGAGAGAGGATGAAGCAACTTCTGAAAAATGTAGATGATCAGGAAAATATAACAGCTCTGGCTTACCATTCCATAAAATATAAGCATGTATTTAATTCCGCAATTGTAGAAATGATAGGAAAGGAAAAAACCTGACAAAGTCTAAAATTTAAAAAAAAAAAAAAAAAATCAATAAAAACAGATATAAAGAATTTAAATAATAAATTTTGTAATTTACAAAAAAAAAACAAAACAAAAAAAAAACATTTAATATTGAGATGTAGATAGTAAGTCGTCGAGGTGATATGCAGTGCGGGAATATTTGGGATTCAGCTAGGAAAACATCAATGTTAGTTTTTTAGCTGACGAAGGCTACCAAAGAGTAGCTGAAACGTCCTGATTACAGATTTTTACCAAATTTTTGTAAAAATCTGTAATCAGGACGTTTCAGCTACTCTTTGGTAGCCTTCGTCAGCTAAAAAACAAACACAAATGCAGGATTAGAAAAACAGAACAATTAAATCAATAAAACAATATCATAGATCGATATAAATAAAAATCGCTGTTTATTAACAAAAAATGTATCTTATAAGCGATATTTATTTGTTGATCTATCGTTTTGTTTTAATTATTGTGTTTTTGTAATTCTGCATTTGTGTTTGTTTTTTAGCTGGCGAAAGCTACCAAAATGTCCTGAATAAAGATTTAAAAAGAAATATTGACGTTTTTCTAACCGAATCCCCTCTATTCCCTAAATGCAAATATATATTTTATTTTATTATAAATGACCCATATTTTTCTGACTGATCGATTTTTATTTAGTTTTGACAGGTTTGCCTTAATACAGTTAGGCTGTACTACTTTGCAGTGAGTATTTTTGCTCCTGAAGAGTCACCAAGTACGACATGAAACATCTAAAGTTGAATTGAATAAATGAAATGAAATACCCTTTTTATTGACCTTTCTCCTTGCATAATTTCGATTGAAGAAATTTGGGTTGCTATAAAATATTGATTTTAGTTACCTCAGTAGTGTATAAATGCTCTTACTTTTCCTTTGTTTGCTTGGTGGATGGTCTATAAAGAGAAAATTATTATTTTTTTTTAAATGATTTATTTACTTCATTCCTTATGAGAATTCCACCATGAAAACAAAAGAAATAACAATTAACTTTGTGCGTTTTGTTTATTTCAAAGGATGGAACCATTGCCTGATTTTTATTCTTATAATTTTTAGTTTCTAGAAACAAATAAATTTGTGTTCTTAGTGTTTTATTACTTTCTATTCCTTTTTATCCTTTCTGAATTATGCATCATTAATATTATGGTAAGTTGACCATTAATCAATCGATGGTGTAGGGCACGAATTTAAAATATTTTTCATTATATGAATTTTCTTGCTCCAAATGTACTCAATAATAAAAATTTTATTAGCTCCGTACTCAATTTCGTGTATGTGAGATGTGCATTGATGGCCTGAGTCATTGGAATTTTGTTTTCTTTGTTCCAAGAGAGAGGAAATGATGGTACCACAAATGCTTTATGCCTGTGGAGTAACAACAGCAATTAGTAGTGATCCTAAAGTCTGTTTGAGTAAATTTTTCAGAGTATTAGGAGATCATAAGTTAGAAAGAGCTAGCAACTAAGTGCCATCTCTCTCTCTCTAAGTGAATCAGTGATACTCAACTCAAAATTTTCTTCAGTATTAGGAGAACAGGAGTTATAGCCTGTTCAGATAGACGGAAAAGTTCAATTTCACATGCAATTTTGAAGGAAATATTCCCGATGGTTCCACCATTTGCAACAAACTTCCGTTTCAAGAAACTACACGATACGTAAAACAAAACTAATTATGTCTTGTTTAAAACTAGGGAAGGCTTTGAGAGGTCAGACAAAGGAAATATCATCTAATATTTATCAACACTTAGCCAAAGCTAAGACTAAAAACATTGAACCTCCTAGTGATAAGATTATAACAGAGAAAATTTTTACCTCCAATTTCTTGCACGGGGAATATAGGCCACGCCCTTTTCCTTCCAACTAAACCATCTATTTGAACAGGCTAGAGCTTAAACTGTTATTAGCCTTAGCTTTGGCTAAGTATTGATAAATATTAAACACTATCTCCCTTGCCTGACCTCTCAAAGTCTTCCCTGGTTCTAAACGAGACGTAATCAGTTATTAATGAGTTTAAAGTAGCGTGTTGTTCATTGTAATGGAAATACAAATGGCGGAACCGTCGGGAATATTTCTCTCAGACTTTCACGCATGCAGGATTAGAACTATTCCATCTAACTAAACGGTCTGTAGGAAGCGGCTGACCATCCCTCTGGAATGCTGTCAATATACTTGTCCATACCCATCACAGAACAAGGTGTAATAATCACTAAAGGAAGTAATAAATATTAACAGGGGTATTTTATTTTTTTAATTTTTTTTATTATGAACACTTATTTTTGGATATACATCCAACCACTTAGGCAGAAACTGGTAACATAGCTTAATTAATTTCTTGTAATATATTTTTGTGGTTATACACTTAAACATCCATTTTAAAAACTTTTTTTTAAACATCTATAACATTAACAATGAACTGAAATAAAGATTGTACATTTCAATTGATTCTTAACTACTCATTTTAAATATAAAGTAGGCCTAATCTGTTGAAAAATGTTTCAATCAAATGCTGGAACATCGAAGATAAATCTAATCTACTTTTCAAGTCTTCACAAACATATTAGAGACATATAAAAAAATAATTACAATTATTCATATATGTTCATAGGATTTTAATAAAAATAAAAATTAAAAATACATGGAAAGAGATGAATGATAGAAACTAATCAAATTTCTTGTTTCATTAAAATAAATATCTAGGCAATATATTTGGCTCTGTGATTTTTTATTTTCTTAAAGAGCAAATGAACTATAGATTTACTTTATTTTTTTTTTAATTGAAAAGTGATCCACTGCAAAAAAAAAAAAAAAAAAAAAATATTTATTTATTTTCCTAAATGTTCACAATTGTAATTGTAAATATTTAAATTTGCATTTATTTTTATTAAATGCATGTATAAACAACACTCTATTGAATGATAATATCAATAAAAATTTCATACGTAACATTTGTTAATGTCTTCCGGACTCGACACTTAAATAAGCATTTCCTAAGTAGTAGAAGAGTACTAAGATTCCTCCTTAACAAAACCAACACTAAAAATATTTAATATTAACTGTACTAATAACAACCATATTCAGTCAGATTCTGCCAATTTTAAAAATATTAAAATCTGAAATTTTCTAAAATTATTATTAGGATAGTTCAAATTTTAAAATACATTCCAGAGCCAGAATGTTAAATAATTGTGGCCTGTTGAGCTATCAAAATAAACCTAAAACATATCTAAATACACTATTAACAAACATGCATGATTATTTTCCAAAATCAAATCATATTGGAATACGAAATTCATCTAAGAAAGAATATGCAAGAAGACAGAAGCTTTTTTTTTTTTCTTTTTTAGTAAAAGCTATTTAAATGAGTCAATATCACTTATAAAATGCCAATAAAATATGAAAAAATAGTTTGTATAATACGAATGCTATTGCAATCGGACCTTCACCTGGAGGAACATAAATCTTGTTTTCAATTTAATTTTCTTATAGAATAAAATACATTTGATTTATATAACTTATGACTAAATGTAAATACTTAAATTTATTATTAATTTAAAAATATCTCTCATTCAAGTAAGAGGCCACTTCTTTCATAAAGACGTGACACTATTAACTTACAGCCATAAAACTTACATAATATATACCAATATACAAAATTATTACTATTCTTTTATAAAGACATTCAACCGTTTCAAACATTTAGTTAAAAACTTATATCTTAACATCATGAATACAGAAATTCCATACAAAAACATAAAAATCAATGTTTTTTTTTTTTTTTATTATTATTTAGATATGTTCTCTTTGGGAGAGAGCAGTTATTTACACAATAAATTAATCATATAGATGAAATTTAAGTAATTTTAATTCTTAAATTTCAAAGGAATACTTTATGTCTACTACTTAAATAATAGAGGTAGATTGGGGCAGGGATTTTGGAAGAAACCAACAACAAATTATACGCGACAAAGATCTCGTCCTCCTTTTTTCTATGCCATACTTTAGCTACAGAAGTTACATTAATAAGAAATTCGTTTTTGTATTGATATTTTAAACTTTAAAAAAATTTAATTGCCATTTCTCGTAAGTTTGAGCTTATGACTGAGAAAACACTATTAGTACATTTTCCACCCCTCAAGCAAGTGAATATTTGAAACTCACAATTAAATAAATTATTGTTTTGAACAAGGATTTTAAAAAGTCAAAATAAATTTCAATTTTGCATTGTTCACTCCTTATTGTTGTATATGGCAGATTTCAGTGATAAAGCTGTTCATGCCAAATAAATTCATTTTGATCCATTTTTGTTGAGTGATCGCGTATTTCAGTTTCAAATTTTGAGGTACATAGTAATTCTTAAATAGATTTTACAATATACAAAAGCAACTTTCAAGTGATATGACGATGAACACAAGTTCCAATTATTATTCGTAATTCATTATTTTCAGAAATCGTTCTCATAATATGACTATTTTTTACCTGAATTCAAAAGAACCTACCTTCCATAAAAAAAATTGTCATCCATGTTTTTGATTAAAAGAAAATTGTTGAATTTTTTTCATGTTTTCAATAAGATGGCTTGATGAAAATAACTGTACTTTGATATAAGAATTTTTATTTCATATTAAAAAAATTAAATATACTAGTATTTTTTTAAAAACAAATAAATAAAAGTGAATAAATCAATAGTAAATAAATCGCACAATTGATAATGAGTACATAATATTAACAGTAAATTGGAATAAATATTTATCTCAGATGAAATATTTTTTTATTTGGAAGGAAGTTTCTCTTTACTTGAATTATTCTGTTTAGAAGTTCACTGAAGCCACAGACTTGTTAATAAAATAAGTAAATATATTTTTTGTTTACACAATTATTTATTTGAAAAAAATAATTTTGAACAAGAGCAAAGATAGATAACTATTTTAAATATTAAAAATAACAGCATTTTATAGTAATCAATCTCATTACATTCTAACCGTATGTGGTACCCGCTCATTTCAGTAGCAAAATATTTTCGAATAACTTATTCAAACGGAGTGGAAGGATTAATAATTTAACCAAACTTAATTTAAAGCTTATAAGGAAGGAAGTGTCTTAAGTAGTTATATTCATCATATCACAAATACTTTTTCACGTGATTTTGTTATTAGCATGAACTCCTCGACATATAGAAATGTGTTTTAGTGGTATCTCTCTTCCGAGGTGTTCATTATAAATGACTTTTATAATTTTTACTTAGGAGAGTTCTTTTGAAGGTCAATAAATTATATTATTTCTAAATATTCCGTTCTTTATGGCTACTGAAGTAATAAACTCACAAAATGAAGAGATCTTTTCTGTAAATGCACAGTAAAAAAAAAAAAAAAAAAAAAAAAAAAAAAAAAAAAAAAAAATGAATTTTATACATTTTGTTTCATTGTGTCTCTTATTGGTTAAAACAAACAATTACTTCTATTTCAGGTTCATCATTGGCCTTTCAAGGCAATGCCTCGTCCTCAATGCTCTGCAGAAAACATATACACATATTATAGAACACATCTATTTAACTCTAAACAATATATAAAAAATAAAACAAATAAAAGCATTGAAAGCTTCTATAATAATTTAAAAAAAAAACAAAACAGTCTGAAAAAATGAAATGGGTTATATAAACATGGTTTAAAAAACAGTAAAATAGTACTTCAAATTGTCATTCAAAAATCAAGTACTTGGTATAAAAAAATTATAATTTTATAAATTAGTCTATAAACCATCAACTATTTTAAATATAGTAAGATTTTATTGACTACTTTATAAAAGTTTATCTTGTTAATACTTAGTATTTGATCTGAAACACGCTTTGATCTGATTTGAATGACGCTTTTTAAAGTATTATATAGTTGATTTCACATTATACTGTGATTTTAAGGTTTTTATGATTTAAAAAAAAAAAATATAAATTGCATAGATTTAGATACTTACTTACTTAGATTTAGATATTAGGTACTTAACCCATTAGGTACATTCGATGAGGGAGGCTCGTCACGTACTTGCTTTATCCGAGTTATTCTTTTTTTTGCGTTAGCTACAGGAGATGATTCGAAGACACAATCTTTACATGTACATTCTTGTTCATGTAAATAGGACAATTTAAATTCATAATTAAAAAAAAAAAAAATGGAACAAATATTAGTAATACACTTTTTGTGATCCCTTGATATCTTTTGTCAACCCTTCCAATCATCATTAAGAATATAATAAAAGAATGTAAAATTTTCATAATCAAATTTAAAAATGGCGATAAAAAGGTTATTATCACTGGCTGACCGAAACTTTTCCATCCCAAGCTCTGGTTTATGCCAGAACAAGGAGTCCACGGTACTCCGAAGTTCTACCTTATTTAATACCAAGAGGGTTAATAAAATTTTGTGTATGTTGTCCGCAGAGCACTGAGTGAGGATGTGCCATAGTTTGTTTTTTAACTGAAGTTTGATAACTATTCTTTTGAACCTGAACATTCTCAAGCTCCAAAAATCACGGATATTTCTATTAAAATGTTTACTATTCTGTTAAAATTCAATTAACGTCATAACATTTTACAGTTTTCAACTATTAAATCCTGCTTTACATAATACCCTAAAACTTTTACTAAAACAGTTGTAAATATTTTAAATCGTCTTACTTGTAAAATGAGAATTTATTACTTATAAAACAAAGAAACGTATTGTGTATTACTATTTATAGTTTTTTTTTTTTTCGGTGAAGTTCATGATAACATTCGGTTAATTTCGTAAAATGCAGAAATATTAACAAAAGTACAACAGAAATTTCAAATAAGGGTAATATAACTTTTCAAAATCTCACTACATTTTTTTAATACAAAATACTATTTTGACATTCTTCAGGCATGAAAGAGTAGTGAAGTGATGAATACCACTCCATAAAGTATTTATTGTATATGTGCGTGTTGGTTTGCTAGGTCCGTTCAAGTTTTTATAATTGAATGTTAGATTTTTTCATTGCTAAAAATATCCTCTAAAAGTTCTGTATATTCTTGTTCAGCGAGTTCTTTGTCTATGCTTCTCCTCCTTCTTGACGACTGCGATAAAGATGGTGAAGCGACTTCAATACACAACACAGCAAAGCTGGAAAATCCAGTAAAAAAATTATGTCAGTAATTGCATTGAACATATTGTGTTTTTATTATCAGTTTGGATGGACTGAAATCAGAATCTGAAAAAAATTAGTATAGGTGACATAAATGATTTTAATTGGTCCAATTAAAATCATTTCTGCCACCTACTCAATGTTTTTCAGATTCTTCTTAACTTTTACTCCAATTTTGTCAGTTTATTTTAATTGTGGGTTAGTCATCTTTGGTACTGAGCCTTTCAATTATAAAATAATAAAAAAATTCACAACAATAAAGGAAAGAGTTTTAAAATAAGCTTAAAGTTGTAGCAATTACCTATGACTACAGGCGAGAGGTTCCTGTCCAAGTAGCTTTCCTTTGTGGAGGGGGGATGCAAGACCTAGTTTATCCGAGCTATCAGTTTCCCAAGCATCGCAATACTTGTCCATCGCTCTCTCGCCAGTAGCAAGTGCTCCATGCCAAACATACTTCTGAGGCCTGATAACATTAAAATAAACTATCACAAAGATTGCATTAAGTGGTATTTTAAAGTATATTTTTTTCTTAAAAAGAAAAAGTTTGATAAAAATGCTACAAACCATTACTCATGCAATTATTTCATAATTTATAATGGATGGATTAATTACACAGGCATACAAAAAATAAAAGTCCGACTCACAGGAACTGCGTCATCTTAGCGCGGTTCCATTCATATCCCTAGTGTTATTTTGTAGACTTAGAATAGAAACAGTTATTACTTTGTTTGGATCATTCCTAATGTAAACAAATATGAAAAAAAAAAAAAAACATGATTTTCGGCTAGGGATGAAACTATCCTAAGCAGAAATTACTCTTTCTGCTGTCCCAAGTTTCGGTCTACGAAGACTCTTCTACGAATATATTTCTAATTTACTTAACTTGCAGTGCAAACATATCCATTTTACTTTTAAATGCAATTAAGCAAAATAAAATTGTACATGAAAATGAGAAAGTAGTGTTATTTTTTATTGAACTACGGCCACATTCAACCACAAAATATAATTATATTTCTAGTATAGAATTTGGCTGCATGACTTCCTACAGGTAAAGGTAACTGTCAGCTGTCCTAGAATGCTTGATGAGAACAATGAATCTTGATTTATGAAGTGCAATAAAAGCCTACCTGAACCGGCCTACTACCTCGACCCGGACTGACTCTACACAGAGAATATTTACGTTTTCAGTTCTGTTACAGGTTCAAAGAATTTGTATTTATTCCCCTGTTTTATTGAGAAATACATCCTCCTCCTAGAAGCAATAACAAAATAACAAGAAATAAAAACAGACAAAAAGAACCGTATAAATAAACGAAATCAATTATCGTTTATCAAACTTCTAAGTTATATGCACTTATTTCTCCGTTTGACATCGCCTAATCAAAACTTTCTTCAGAACCTGTTTTCTAGAGCATTTAGTAAGCTTTCGAATGGAAACCATCCGTTTACCAAGATTCTCAACCGTTTTCGAGATATTAAGGAAAGTAAACGAAGTTTCCAAAGCTTTTCATCTCTATTAATTAATTATTTTAATTAAACCCTTCCTTAACTCCAAACGTAAGTAAATTTTCAGCATACTAGTTTTGATGAAATTAGAACATGCAGAAAATGTTTCAACTGAATCCCATAATTCGAAGTACCAAAATCAAAGACAAAAAGTCCGTCACGCAGGAGCTGCATAACTAAGCACTTTCCTCAGAATTTGGGTAGTTTAGACTGCTTTCCAGAACAATTTGCTTAAAATATCCTACATAAATAAAATAAAAACATGAATAGTTCTCTTTTAAATTTGTAATGAGTAACTGATCAATTATTAATTTGCTTCCAGAGTTATGTTTACACATGGTACCTACTACACGTCGGAATAAATACAAAAAAACCTCATATTATCGTATTTTGATCTAACGCAGGAACAGGATACAGTCACTCTAGTGGTAGAAAGCGCTCCTTGCGGCGGCTTTGTGAACCTACGTCTGACGGGCTTTTCTATTGAAATATATTACAAATTAAACCCCCGCTTCCCGATTGACCGATTCAGCTCAGTTTTACATCACTTCTTTCTCATGAGATACCCACGACCTATACCGCGTTTCGCAACAATACAGCAGAAATTACGACCGGTATGAGTATATTAGGAATTTGGGTCCGGAGTAAACCCCCCCCTTCTAATGAACCGATTTAGTTTATTTTTACAACACATATTTACCTGTAGATTATCACTACGAATACCGAGTTTCGTCGAAATATACCAAAAATCACGGCTGGTAGTGGCGAATTGGTATTGTGGGTCCGGAGTAAACCCCCCCTCCTAATGAACCGATTTAGTTTAGTTTTACAACACATATTTACCTGTGGATTACCACTACGAATACCGAGTTTCGTCAAAATATACCAAAAATCACGGCTGGTAGTGGCGAATTGGTATTGTGGGTCATGAGTAAACCCCCCCTTCTAATGAACCGATTGAGTTCATTTTTATATCTCACTTTTCACTCTATATTACCACTACGAATACCAAGTTTCGTTGAAATATAACAAATATTACGGCTGACATAGTCAAATTAGTGTTTTGGGTTTGGGGTAAACCCCCCCTTCCGGTGGACCGATTTTAGTGGTTAACGAACTCGTTCAATCGTTTGCTAATTGAATGCTATATACCAAGTTTCGTGACGAAAAAACAAAAACTCTGGCCGCTATCGTGTTAACAGACACATATATATATATGCATATATATATATATATATATATATATATATATATATATATATATAGATATATATAAATTTTAACGGGGGTCATTTTCGGTGTCTACTAGGTAGGATCGATAAAGATTTGAAGAAATTTTTCAAAAATTCCGTCATGAGTCCAACCTCAATAGCTACTTTCCTTCGGAGGAAAGTGCTAAAAGAACCGTTCGAATAAACGAAATCAATTACTTCAAAGTTTAAGCACTTATTTATCCGATTGACATCGCTTATTCAAAACTTTCTTTAGAACCTTTTTTGTAGACCATTTAGTAAGCTTTTGAATGGTAACCTTTCGCTTCCCAAGATTGTCAACGGTTTTTGAGATACTAACGAAAGTATAAAAGGTTACCAAAACTTTTCTTGTCTGTTAATAAAATATTTTATTCTAACCCTTCCTTTACTCCAAACGTAACTAAAAGTTCAACATATTAGTTTTAATGAAAGTAGAACACGCAGAAAATGTTTCAACTGAATCCCATGATTCTAAGTACCCAAACCAAAAACGGTATTCAAAAACTATTTTTCCAATTTTCTCAAAAACGGTTAAAGCTATCGCCTTGAAAATGGTTTCATTCGTTTTCCTAGCCCAAGAAGCCTATAAAACGAGTACTTACAAGCTTATGAACTCAAAAACGTAAGCGTTACGATTTTTTTTGCGCGAATTTTGCCCCAAACGCCATCTTCCAGTGGGCGGATTCTGCTGGCTAACGAACTTGACCTTTCAAATTAGACGACGGATTTTTGTACCAAATTTCATCACAATCGGACCATTCGTCTTCTACCTAGAGAGCGAACAGACAAATATATATATATATATATATATATATATATATATATATATATATATATATATATATATATATATATATACAAATTTGAACCACCGTTATTTTCGGTTTCTAGGGGTTCTGAAACGCGAAATTTTCTAGTCGGCACTTCCGGATTGTTTCATTGTATCAACCTTATAAGCGGGGTTCCTCCCTATGGGGGAGGGAGGAACCGCGCTAAAAAGTGGTATTTTCCAAAGATGCAGTATGTACATTCGTATGTATTTCGACACACTGAATTTGAATCCGGAGTCCGTTTCACCCCATCACGTCAGGTTTAAGAGCATTTGAATGTCAAATTTCGTATGAAGTTGTTAAAGAAGAAATAACAAGAGCTTCCAGGGTCGCTGAATTTGAATCTGAGGGCTGTTTCAGCACATCGGTGCATAATCAAGGCCATTTCAAGGACAAATATGTTTATTTTGCAAGAAATGAATCTGCAGTCAAAATTCTTTTCTTGCAAAATAGACATATTTTTCCTTGATTTTGTGACGACAGGGTGAAACAGACTCCGGATTCGAATTTAGCGATCCTCAAAACCACAAAAGCTCTATTTATTCCTTTGTAACGATTTCAAACAAAATTTGACCTTCAAATGCTCTTAAACCTGACGTGATGGGGTGAAACGGACTCCGGATTCGGATTCAGCATTTCGAAATACATAAGAATATATGTACTGAGTTTTTGGAAAAGGCCACTTTTTTTTCTTTTTGTGCCGGTATTATTTATAATAGAGAAATTATATGTCAAGCCATAAATATTTTATTGGCCATGTAATCAAACTTCTCATTTTATTACTAAACAACAGGAAAATTAGATAGCCTTTAATAAACTAATTCGTCTTTTTTACAACACCAACAAAATATTCTATAGAAAGCGTCAAGTAAATATCAACAAGTATCTTAAGTTGCCCTTCTTATTATACATTGCCATCTAATTTACTAACTCAAGCACAGATTTTACATTTCATCACCATGTTAGGTTTTACAGCTTCAACACAAGGCCCTTAAGAAAATATAATGTGGAAAGAGTTGCATTTTAAACATACTTCACTAAAAAAATAGAAGCTAATAGTATATGTTTTTTTATGTCAAATATTAATATTTCAGAAGTTTACTGCTTGACTGCATGTTAAAAATTTAGATTCTAAAAAATAACCACCTTTCTGAGTTATATTACACAAAATATAACTAAGGGCTATGATAGTATCATGTTTCAAAAATTATTTGGGGGAATTGCAAAATTTGTCCACATTTTAGATTAATGTCAACTAAGATATGTTCAACTGAAAATATCTCTAAAACGGGCGAGACATTGTTTTAAGTGAAAGGCTAACAAACCTACCAAAAAAAGTTCAGGTATACATTTGAATAGAACCACCTCATTATAGAGCAGTTAGAGTAACTGCATTTTATGAAGAGTTGATTTTGTTCCATTCAAGGCAAAATGTTAATATTTTATATTGGAAGTTAACCATTAAAACAAAACGTTACAGACAACATTGAAGTCCATAATTTTAAATAATTATGTTAGTCTAAAAAAGATATATTCTTACCAGGTGAAGTCTGTGAGAATATTTTTCCCACTAAAGCTGTATATCCTAGGTTGTTGAGCAAATAATGCACCATCACCTTTGAAGATGTCCCTCCAGGAGTTAAAAAGAACCTCTCCCTAAAAAAATCATTAATATCAAAGAGTTAAAATTTTAGAACAGCATAAAATAAAATAAAAATTTGAAAAATTAACCATAAATGGAGTATAATGTTATTCTAAGTAAAATGAAATAAATTTGACAAGAATTATTTTTCCTTTTTCTTTTCAATTTATTCATAATAATTTTTTATAATAATCATATTGTAATTCACTACACATAAAGGCATAGCAGAATGCCAGTAATTAAAATATCACTAGGTGTGCTCCATAATGTTTATTTTATTTTTTTTTAATGGCGCACCAACTTCTGGGCTATTAGCGATAACATCTATGGTGGCAGTGGGAAATTTTCTTATGAGCCGTGAGTTGAGAAAATTCCTGCTGCGGGTGGGACTCCAACTCCCATCTCCCACACGAGAATCCAAGGTATTAGCCACTAGACCATGGGGACACCCAATAATGTTTATTAAACTCAATTTTTCGTCCTGAGTCCAATTTGGCGTCCTCTTTGAAGCTTGTAGGTAAGTCAGTATTAGTAGCAGTAATAGTTTTGTTAAGTTTTCGAGGAGCCTGTAAGTAGTCTCTTCTAACCCTTATGAGACGACGAGCCTCGTGAGCTTCGAGGCCCGTCCCTCCAACCTTCTCTATACCACTGGACGGCATTAAATAGCAGTGTCTCTTCCGTCCATCTCTTCTCATTTCTCCTAACACAGTACTGTTATTTCTTTCTTTAAAAAGTTTTACATGTTCAAATTTTGGGCTTTGGACCAGACAACAGGCAGGCCTAAAACCTTTTTTATACTTTTTTTTAAATTTTTTTTAAATAATATAAATTCAAATATTTTTATAATGCCTATGGAAGAACATGATGTATTTGTAAACATTAACTGATAAAACACAAATAAGACCCTTCAGAGGGACCCGAACTATGTAAAGGGAACAGGTAGCAGACGGGAACAATCCAATCAATAGGCATTCTTATGAGTTCTAGCTACATAGGATACAAGAGAGACTAGAGCTTAAAAAAGGCAATGATATGAATGAGCTTTTGTCCGGAAGGAAAGAAATGTCCTTAGCATAAAAGTGGCTATCAGTCTCAAAAGGGTTAATACAGTCTGTTATATAAGGATAAATAAGTGTTTGACAGTTATAGGTTTGTTGCAAGTCTTATGGTAGTTCATCTTGTCTTGTGAAAGGTATGAGTAAAGAGTTTTCTTTACACACAATTTTTTTTTTATTCGATAATCATTGTTATAGTTAAGTGAATAAAGCAGAAATATTTTGTCAAACCTTTATATTGACAACAGGAAGTCCTCTGTCTGAAGATTTGACGATCGAGTCAAGATTCTGCACCCTGGAGCTGAGGAATGCTCTGAACGTGCCACGAAGCCCAGCTCTTCGAGCTTCTTTGTAACAAGCGTAGTCTGCCCCTCGCGGCCCATTCATTCCTCCAGTGTACGCTTCATTTAATGCAGCCATTCTCAACTGAAATATAAATTTTATTTCATACATTTTTTTTATGGAAAACAGCAATCAGGAGCTCTCCAAATATTAATCATGAACCTTACTTATCATTTGGGTATTATTAAACAAATTTAAATGAATTTGCAAAACTTGTTTCTCACTAAATTGGTACGTTCTCGTAATAACAAAAGTTACCCCTTACTTTATTTATTTTAAAATTCCTAAGTAATTATGAAACACCTCAAGTCATAAGACACTTTGGGAATTTATTTATTAATAATTTAGAATGTAAATTTAATAACACTTTAATTATGGCTTTACTAGGGCGTATATAAGGGCTATATAAATAAAAACCTTAAAAATAAATTAAATAAGATAACTTAGTTCAAGAAAAAATAGTTTTTATTGGGTGTAATAGCGTTTTAATTGGCTAACTATTCCAACTTCTAGATTGTTAGTATTCCATACCCCCAAATGTTCTCTGCCCCCCCCCAAATTCTCCCAGCTCTCCCGAAATTATTTTCTATATACGCCCATGTGGCTTTAGTCTTTATATATAAGTGAATATGTATGCCAAGTCCTATTATCCAATAAAACAACATAACTTTTGAATCTTGACTTACCATTTTTGGATGCCACGACTTTGGAGAGCATTGGAAAATAAAATAAAAATCAGTTAATCTTAAGAATCGTAGTGATATTTTTTAAATAAACAAAATGGACTTGAGTTACATTTGGAAAATACAGCAACTTATTTTGCCACAATATAGAATTCTTAAAAATTAGTTCATATAGCAGGCGGAAAGTGAAAAAATGAATTACTAAATATGATGTATTTAATCTCCGCTCTACTAGTTCTGTACCTTAGGATATAGTCATGCCTTATTAGGATCATTTAACCCTTGCTTACTAACCTCGGATCAAATTGACCAGAGGCTTCATTAGAGTTTATATATTATATTTATATGATAAATTTGATTATCCTAAGTCTTAGGTAATCTGTTTTTTATTGTATTCTTATAATTATTCCTTATTTTTCAAGTTACGGGTTAATATGACCCGAGGTTAGTGTGAGTGGTATAAAGTATAAACTAAGGGTTAAAAATCTATTTACAGCCTAAGTAGCAGTGTTGGGCCAAAAACATTCAGAATAATGAATGAATTTGATATTTCATTCTGAATAATGAATAATTTTTCATTCATTATTCAGCCATTCAAGGAACAATGTAAATTTTTATTTTTATTCTTTATTGAATAACAATGATTTATTGAATGCAAATTTTTATTAAATAAAAATGATTTATTTGAATGAAAATTTTTATTGAATAAAAGTGATCTATTTGAATGAAAATTTGTATTGAATATAATTGATTTATTTGACTGGAATTTTTCGTTAAATACAAGTGATTCATTCTAACAATCTTTTCAAATAAAAATGACTATGTTCAATAAAATTTTCTTTACTTTTAATGAAATTTATTTATTCGAGTGATATTGTTTACTGAACTTTGAAGGAATCTAAATTTTTTGTTCCGTGAACCACATTATTTTAAATGAATAACAATAATGAATGAAGAATGAAAAATAATTAATTATTCATTAAATAAAAAAAATAAAAATCAGTCAATGAATAAATGAATACATTTAGTTATTCATAGAATAAAAAATAAATCAGTGGATGAATACCTTAATCAATGAATAAATTCTTATACAATAAAAATGTATTTGAATGATTATTGAATAAAAAAATTATTAAATAATGCTCTAGTCCGCTAAATAGGAATGTAGACCTCTCAGCTTCATTCATGATGTGGGAGGGCCACGTCATGAATGAAGCTGAGAATGACAATGGTGCCAACCTGTGAGTTCATTTTAGCGCGGTTCCTCCCTCCCCCATAGGGAGGAACCCCGCTTATAAGGTTGATACAATGAAACAATCCGGAAGTGCCGACTAGAAAATTTCGTGTTTCAGAACCCCTAGAGACCGAAAATAACGGTGGTTCAAATTTGTATATATATATTTGTCTGTTCGCTCTGTAGCTCCCAGACAAATGGTCCGATTTTGATGAAATTTGGTACAAAAATCTTTTGTCTAATTTGAAAGGTCAAGTTCGTTAACCAGCAAAATCCGCCAACTGGAAGATGGCGTTTGGGGCGAAATTCGCGCAAAAAAATCGTAACGCTTACGTTTTTGAGTTCATAAGCTTGTAAGTACTCGTTTTATAGGCTTCTTGGGCTAGGAAAACGAATGAAACCATTTTCAAGGCGATAGCTTTAACCGTTTTTGAGAAAATTGGAAAAATAGTTTTTGAATACCGTTTTTGGTTTGGGTACTTAGAATCATGGGATTCAGTTGAAACATTTTCTGCATGTTCTACTTTCATCAAAGCTAATATGTTGAAATTTTGGTTACGTTTGGAGTTAAGGAAGGGTTAGAATAAAATATTTTATTAACAGACATAAAAAGTTTTAGTAACTTTGTTTACTTTCCTTAATATCTCGAAAAAGGTTGAGAATCTTGATAAACGGAAGAATACCATTAGAAAGCTTATTAAATGCTCTAAAAAAAAAGGTTCTAATGAAAGTTTTGATTAGGCGATGTCAATCGGAGAAATAAGAGCTTAAAACTTTAAAGTAATTGATTTCGCTTATTCGAACTGTTCTTTTTGTCTGTTTTTTATTCCTTGTTATTTTTTAATTGCTTATAGTTGGATAATGTATTTGACAATAAAACTGGTTAAGTAAAATAACAAAAAACAATTTATTGTTAGAAATATAGATTTCCAAGATTCCAAGACCTTGTAACTAGCGGGACCTAGTGTTAGCCGACCCTTCCAGGTAAGATCGTATATCATGACCTTTCAAGACTTTACTACACACAGGAATGGCGTTAGTGACCTTAAGGATTGACACGCCATTATAATAATTAATTAAAAAAAAAAAAAAAAAGACTGGTGGAACCAAAATAATAACTGCTTCTATTTTAATCTTTCCAAATTAGACTAGGGATATGAACGGAACCGCGCTAAGATGATGCAGTTCCTGCGAGACGGACTTTTTTTAATAGATAAAGCCCAAACACGAAAGAGGTAACCGAAAGAGGTATATGCAAATGAATAAAATCTGTGATAATTGAACAAGTTCAAAGATAATTCATAAAATATTTTATTTCGTATATTTTTTTTTAAATTTATTAACAAAATCAAAACAGGAATAAAAAATTCCCTTCCTGTTTTCCTGGCTTCCAGTTTTTGGCAATCCTTCTGCTATGGTAGATTTAATTTTTTTCATGAAGTACAAATTAGCTCCAACCTATTTCTGAGATCTATTTTTAAAAGAAAAAAACTCTTCATTTGGTGTAGGGTAATTTACAAATTTTCCACAAACAGGAATTATGAAAAAGTAAAATAATTAATGCTTACAACAGGTCCATCCATTGGAGGCGGAGGTGGAGGATTGTTGACTAGATTTGATGATTCAAACGGAGGCCTGTATTTTTCGGTAGTTGTAGGAGGTTCCTCTGTTGCTATTGATACTAAAGTTCCCAACTAAAAAATTAAAAATATACATATCACATCAGTTAAAATTATCATTCAATAATGTATCTTTAGTTTTTATCATGCTTTAAATGGGTGTTTTATTTAAACTCATTGTAGTCGAGCATAAAAGCAAATAACAAACCAAATATTTTAATGTTAAAAAGATTCAGAAAAATACTTACTGCAATATATTGCCATCCATTATTCACTCGAACTAAGAGGGCTTGTTCATCAATAATGTATGCTAATGTTCCAACAGAGCTGACGAGTGACATCTAAACATTTAAAAATAAAGTAAAACATGCACTATAGTAACCATACATAAGAATATTTTATTAAAACAAGTAATGTAAATGAATAAAATGTTTTTTAATAGGGTTTTCCTTAAGAATGAACAATTAGGCAGAGTGAGGAATTCGCGCTTAGAGTTGGGTACTCTGTCAGATTCCCAAAATTTGTAAGTGTCCCAAAATTTCAATTTTATTCGATATGTCATTATCGTATGTGTTAAAAATTTCAAAACAAAATATTAACTTTTTTTTTTATCTGGTGCATGAACTGATATGGTCATTAGCACCCAAAATATTAACTGCATCTATTTCAAGCTTTGTAAATGACACTAGGAATAAAAATAGAAACAGGAATACACACTGAAATGAATTGCTCACTAACAATAAGCAGGAGGCCTGGTGGCCGTGAGAGTTTAGGCATGAGCACTTAACACTCCATGCCAAAGGTCGTGGGTTCGATTCCCATTAGGGGTGGTGGCTCTTCTTTAGAAAAAAGAAAGAAAATCTGGCAAAGAGATCCTGGCTAGAAAAGGGTGGTAACCTATAGATAACCCATCCTAAAATTCTTAGTTAATAATAATGGACATTAGAATTTAAATGACAACAATAAGCACTTTTTCCACCATAGTAGTAAAGTGTGTTTGCTCTGGAAAACACTATTACCAGTACGTTTTTCTTTTTCTTACCTTGTTTTACTAAAATACTCATTTTAATATTAAATGCAATTTAAAACATAACCAGCTTTTATTTTATAGTCAAATCTAAACCAGCTAAATTGTGAGCAATGATATCACTGTAATTTTTTAGCCCAATAAAATCCCAAAATAACTTATTTTTTCAAATTTTATTTATTTTTTTAAAAAAGAGCAACTTAATATATCTTTTGAGGTGGATAGACTTAAAGATAGGTAGTGAACCATCCAAATATTATAACACCTTATATTCTCAAGCGGGAGATGGGGGATTTGAGTCCCACTGGCTGCAGGAATTTTCTTATCTCATTGAGAAAATTCCTCGCTGCACCAGGGATTGCCCCACATGTTTTGTGCTTTGGTTAATCCTCTTCAGGGGCTTGAATGGTGTACTGCTTTATCGACCCCTACCATAGAAAGAAATAAGAAAAAGTGGAAAATATATATTGGATCATCTTTCAGAAGAATTAAAACTTTATTTATTAATATACATTTTTTTATATAATACCTGCTCACTGATAATTTTTTAATGATGAATCTTAATTTACAATTAAACTTACTTTTGACATGGCTTCTAGATTTTGGAATGTTACAGCTCCAGGAACTATCTTGGTAGACTCTGGGGGAGTTGAATCTGGGTTCCTTGCTAAAACGAAAAATATTTAGATACGTATGTATTTTTTTTAACAACTCCAAGACGTTGACATTCTTCAGATGAAACATTCACAAAAAGTCAAAAATGAAAACAAAAAAATCACAATAATGTCTTATGAATTGAACCCCAAAATAATAAGTCACACACCAAATACAACAATATAATTATTCTAATAAAAACATATTTTAACGTTTAATGTTCAGAATCACATGCCTAAGTGCACAATAGTGTCAGTTAAAATATTGTGATTTAGATGAGGTGTCGTGTAATCCAAAACTGAAATGAAATTCGTTTAGTGCTTACCCTCGTTTCTCTCCTTTAAATTTTCTAGTTCTTCTTGAAGCCTTTCTATTCCTTTTTTCACTCCTTGTGAGCATAAATAATAAACATACTAAATGAATATAAGATCAAGTTATGGGGATTGTTCTCTAGTTTTTCAATTTTTGTTTAGTCCTTAAAAATAACTAAAAATTCCATATAAAAAAATGGTGTCTTCATTTAAATATTCAACATCACTTTTAGGTTAATGCCACATGTCAATATAGACTATTAAAAGAGCTGGTTGCCAGGCTGCGTTTTCAATCCTCACTCACTAGTAATCAGGGTCTACTAAAGCTACGGTAAAATGGAAAACGTCAAATTCCTTCACAACTAATTTTATCTTTCTCATTAAGCGCTTTCAGTAGCTCCTACTATCATCTTCAGAGCTATAATATTATGCCACTTTTCGACACCAGCAGAAGCTTGAAAAAGCCATGATTCAAAGTACAAGGTTGCTCGCAGAGAAGGAAGGTCTTGGGTAAAATGAAAAACGTCAAATTCCTTCACAACTAATTTTATTTTTCACACTAAGTGCTTTCAGCAGCAACTGCTATCATCTTCAGAGCTGTAATATTATAACTGAAGCTTGTTTGATGCTTCAAAAATTAGGTTCTTGTCAGTTTTAGCACTTACCTCCAAAGGAAAGTAGCTATTGAGGTTGCACTCATGACGGAATTTTTGAAAAATTTCTTTGAATCTTTATCAATCCTACCTAGTAGACACCGAAAATGACCCCAGTTAAAATTTATATCTATCTATCTATATCTACCTAATATATATATATATATATATATATATATATATATATATATATATATATATATATATAGTTATATATGTGTCCGTTAACATGATAAAGGCCAGAGTTTTTGTTTTTCCGCCATGAAACTTAGTATATAGTATTCCCCCATCAAACGATTGAATGAGTTCGTTAACCAACAAAATCGGTCCATCCGGAAGGGGGGTTTACTCTGGAGCCAAAGTAGTTATTTACCTATACCAGTCGTAATTTTTGTTATATTTCAACAAAACTCGGTATTCGTTCTGGTCAACTGAAGAGAACAATGTGTTGTAAAAATAAACTAAATCGGTTCATTTGGAGGGGGGGGGGTTTACTCCAGACCCAAATTACTAATTTGCCCATACCGGTCGTAATTTCTGTTATATTGTGACAAAACGTGGTATCTAATAAGAAAGAAGTGTAAAAATGAACTAAAGTGATCTATCGTAAGGGGGGGGGGGTCACTTTTTTTTATGCGATATCTGTTTTAAGTGAAGGATACTTAAAATACTGTCAACATTTCTGAAGCCTACCATTAACCATACCTGAGACTATTGTGGACAATATTTTGTCTGACATACAGACAGAATCTTTTGAGTTGACATAAAGGGTGGCTTTTTTAATCCACGAAACACAAAAATATTCTGTAACAGATTGATTTTACGCAGCATACAGGCGTCTTTATTTTATTTATATAAATATAAGTAATTAGATAAGATGAGTAGAATAATTTGTGCCTTGGTTACTGACCTGTCCTAGTTGCTGGAACAAATGACGGTTCACCATACACATGCTTGTGGCTGGACCCTGGAATTCCTGGCTCTCCAGGCTCTCCTTTCTGACCTATTACAGATACACCAGGGGCTCCCTAACAAACAAAAAAAAAAAAAAAAAATATAGCTGAAAATTTCTAAAATTCCCTCAAAATTAGTTTATTAAAATTTCTTGGATAAAGAAGATGATTGATTGATAACACTGGTCTACAAAATTTAACTTTTTGTGTGCCTTTCAATTGAATACTATATTTTTATGCTGCTTTGAGCTTACTAAAAACAAAAATGATTTTTTAATTAGTTCTTATTTTGAAAATATACCTAATATACAAAATTTGACTTTTAGTAACTTGTTAAAGTACAAAACAATTTATTAAAAAAAAAAACTAATTATTTTTTGCTTTTTATATAAAATTGGGAATTTTGAAATATTAATAAAATATTTAAACCTGTTTAATTAAGAATTTCTCTTGTTTTTCATTTGTCTATTGTAATTACTTTCAGTTCTCTTCTCAAATTGCAGCAGTAGTCCGCTAATATTGACGCATTCCATCGACCCTGGTTTCTTTTTTTTCCATTGCAGAGATATCTTGGTGGAATCGTTCACCATGTTTGTCACTTACATCACCGCAGTTTGAATGAACAAAATCAAGATGAGAATGAAGAAAATTAATGTTTAGGGGTGTATTGCAACTGTTGATACTTTTGAAGGATCTTGTTTACAAGTTCAACATAATATTCATTTCTCTTATTTCCCCCAAAAAACATGAATCATCATTCATTAGGAATTATCATGATTAATGTGACAAATCTATCGCACTCCCCTCATTATATTAAATTTGGCATTAATGAAAAATAAGAGCTATTTATCAATGTAGTATATTTTCATGTAAAAAGAAAATTTGATGTAGACCAGTGGAATTAATGACCTTTAGGAGCTTTAATTTAAACAAAAGAAAATCATAGAAACTACATATTGATTAAAATATATAAAGATTGAAAATTTCCAAGGTCATGTGAAAATGAAAAAATAAAAAAATGTTTTTAATTAATTGGTCTCGAGGAGTAATAATTTACTTAGTATGTAGTAAATGTAGTAAACTGCTTGAGACAAATTTTTCTCTCAATAATTTTTTTAAATATCCCTTTGGATAAAGTAAAGTAGAATCAAAGTGGCATTTTAATGTATAAAAATAATAACAAAAAATGAAAAAATGACATACCGGTGCTCCAGGAGGTCCTGGTGGCCCTGGAACTGGTACATATTGGACCGCATCTTTACCTGGGTCTCCTTTCTCACCTTTCAACTAGGAATTTGGACATCATTATTTAATTAATAAAGAAAATCATAAACAGTTATACTTTAACATTAATTAAGAATACGGTAATCATATCCACTTACTAAAAAAAAACTGAAATATTATTTGTAATATAAATTGTATTCTAAAATATTAATTATAAAATTTTCGATCTAGCTAAATGACCTGGAGGGGGGATTTACAAAAGCTAGGATTTTGGAACTGGCAGACCCTGGCACAAGGCCGAGAGGAATGGTCAAAGATGGTGGCCAAGGCCCAGGTCCTCTAAGGACTGCAGTGTCCAATTGTTAGTTAGTTAATATTATCAAACAATCACCTTTTAAAATTATAATTTTAATGACCAAGAATTAAGATTATATAAGCAGGATATCCCATTTAAGACAATTCAGACGCTTTTTTTGCCAAACAATTGATCTGCCAGGAAAATGCCAGGGTTACAAGTTAAAGGGCTTGATTTCGGCTTTCAGAATATGCCCATTGCATGATATTTTAACCATCCTTGTTCTAAAGTTGGTGGAGTCGTCAAATGAACCAACACCTATGCATATGATATATGATTTAAAATGACAAAAATCAATGACATTAACCACGCTTCAATATTTTCCTAATGCTGATACGCCATTAAACACACACACACACACAAAATAATAATAATAAGAAAAGTCTTTAAATTTTATTATTTTTGGTAAAACTTTATTTTTTTATGCTTAATAAATTATACATGAAGTAGGTATTTTTTGAACTTCTTCTAAAATAAAATATGGTCCATCTTGTAAATTCAAAGTAATTGCCTTTGAGGCTCTAATTGAACTAATTTTGAGATTCTCTAAATTTTACTGGAAAAATTTCATTTCAGGAATGACTTTTTTTTTCCCCTGGGTATCATTTATTCCTAAGCAGCCACAGGGAAAGCATAAAAAAATTAATTTTAGAGATTTAAAGTACTGAATACATGAAAATGTCATTTGTACAGCTCTTTTTGCTTTTTTAGACACTTTGATATGATTTGAATTAACATGGGTTAATCTGCAAACTTAAACTTAAGTCATATTACAAGTGCACCGGGTGCACAAACATAATTGAAACATCAAAAAGTGGGCATATTCTGAAAGCTCAAGTCAAAGGCCTTTTTCTAATTTTTTTCCACATTTCAAAATACCAATGATATAACTACGTAATGCCTATGAAATAAATAACTATGAATAACATATGAAAAAAAAACATGTAAAATACCTATGAAAAACCTTTGAAATACCTCTGAAAAACCTTTAAAAAACATATGAAATACGTCTGAAACATCTATGAAAAACCTCTGAAGAACCTTTAAAAACATATGAAATACCTATGAAACATCTATGAAAAAGAAATACCTCTGAAGAACCTTTAAAAGCATATGTAATACCTATGAAACATCTATGAAAAACCTTTGAAATACCTCTGAAGAACCTTTTAAAACATATGAAATACTTATGAAAAACCTTTGAAATACCTCTGAAGAACCTTTAAAAACATATGTAATACCTATGAAACATCTATGAAAAACCTTTGACGGACCTATGAAAAACCTTTAAAAAACATATGAAATACCTATGAAAAACATAAAATATCTATGAAATACCTGCTATACTATAGCATGTGAAAGTGTTTATTATGCATGCGCCACAAAATAATAGTATTCCATGCTTTAGATTTTTTTATTTTTCAAAATAAAAGGAAATTAAGATGAAAATTGAAATAAATACTGACGGAAGGTAGCCCATACGTACAAACACTCCTAAGACATTTAAAACATGGAAACATTTATTCAAAAATATAACTAAGTATATTTTAGGAAAATATTTTAATTTCCTTTTTGTTTTTATTGTATATAATGATTTTGTTTGTTAATTTATGTCAGTTTTCATATTTTTAGGACTTTTTTTTTTTTTATTATTATTTTTTTTTTTTACCCACAATTGACCAACAATCGTAGATCTGACGATTACTGATAGATCTGGTGAAAACTGAGTTTGTCACCTCTGTTGCGATACTCACAAAAAATAAATAAATGAAATAAATAATTATGAACAAAAAGGTTATAATACTTAAAGAAACAAATACAAACCTAATGGAATACACACAAAAAAGACTGAAAATAATAATATATAATAATAATAAAATTAAATAATTCAAATAGTCTATTAGACTATAATTTCTTCTAAGAGAATGCTTTTGATGAAGCTTTTCTGCTTCCTCCTCCATTTATAGAATAATACATTATCTTTTATCGGTCATGTTCTAACTTTCTTACGTATGATATCTGTTCCTGCTTGATTAGAAGTCCTTTTATAATTTTCTCTAGAAATTTTTAAAACACAAGGGAGTGAGAGTATTTGTGTGTGTATAGGCAAGCACACTCACATATATTTTATAAGCTTTTAAATTAATATTTTGACAGGCAGTGCATTAGTATTTATGTTGAATATTTTCCAAAAGATTTGTCCTAAAACTTTACCTTTTCGAGGACTGGAATGTTTTCACCAAAGGGGCTAATGACTTCTCCAGGTTCTCCTTTCTGTCCTTTGATTCCTTGAGTTCCAGGGGGTCCAATCAGCCCAGGTCTTCCTGGCAAACCCTAAAAGAAGAAAGAAAAAAAAAAAAAAAAAATGAACTCGCCTTGATGATCACGTGAAATATTATCTTTGATGTCTTCTTTAAAGAACAAATTGATATTATGCTTCTAATTCGGAATTCGACCAAGAGGAAAGCTTTAAGGATTTTGTCATCTTAAAAATCGTTGGTATTTTGCACATTTAAAACAACTTTTATCTTATTAAGTGTTTGGCATTTAATTGTGCATGTATTGCACTTTGAATTTGAGGAACAGATACTATTTTTATTTTTTATGTTTTTTTTAATATAATGTTTAAAAGATTATATATCATAGTGTAACAAAGTCGTTTAACAAACCATCATTAAATGAATTCCATATTAAAACTTAAGGGGTAATACTACCTTGTAACAATTTTTTTACCATTTTCTTTTTTATGAGCTTAAATAATCAAAAATGATATCCAACAGTGTTCTTGTGGTGGAACAATTTTTAAATTTGCCAAAAATATGATTTTTCAACAGTCCTGAAACGCTTAGAAAAATCCTACGAACTTTACTAGATTTTAATTTTGTCTTTCAAAATATATTTAGTTTTTTGTTCTAAATTAGAAAGTGCCGGCTGTAGACTATCGCCCGTGAAAAAAGAAAGTTTCCGTTTGTCAGACACAATGCCACCATTTTGTTTTCAAAAAATGAAAACTTTTTTTTTTGGATACTTTAACATCCATTTGATCACACAAGGCAGTATTACCCCTTAATTATAGCTAAATATCAATTTCCCAGGGATCTGAAAAAATGTCCATGGGCTTTATTATTTGATTGCTTTAAGAGGTATTCTTCTTAATGTTCACTCTGCAATAAAATAAAAAAAACCTGTGGAATTGTTATTATTTATTTTTCTAATAAATATCAATAGTCATTGTTGTTTTTTATAATATTTAATGATAAGGTTAATGATTCTAGCAAATTTTTATGAAGGAGACAAACTAAATTCACAAACACTTTCAACAAAATTTCTAGTTGGTCGTCAGTCCAGAGGACTAGTGACCTTATAACTATTTCTTTTTTTTTTTTTTTCGAAACAAAGTTACTTGACTGTTGACATTTTTTAACGTCTCTGAGATTGAATATGGCACTGTTCAACAATTTAAAAATGTAAATTTTTCCTTTTTTTAAAAAAAGAATTCTGTTATATAATTTAACCAAACGTAAACAAAGAGTAGTTCATGCACTCACATTAGAAAAAAAAAATCTGTAAAAATATGCTCTTTCATGTAGAAAGTTTTACATAAACACACTAATAAAGCAGCAAAGAATGTTCTACAATAATACTGAATTGAAAGAATTTATTAATTAATTATAGCTTCCTCTAAATAATTTTGTAATAGGACTTATACCTTTCGTAAGTAAAAAACTTCATGAAGGTATCTATTGAAACTTGATTATTTTTAATGAGACTAATTACGGGTAAAGTAAAAAAATATAGTCCATAAATTTTTGATTTATTTGATTTATAAAGAAGAGTGAGGAATTTCTACAGACATGACTCAGATGAAGTGAAGCCGTAGGAATTCTTGTAAACTGGGCCAATTTGTATAAGAATACCAAACATTATTAAGATATGCAATGCTTCAAATCTTAAAAATATCATTGTTGTTATTAACTTAAATTTTGTTTAAGCAAGTGTTTCATAAAAACTTCCAACTATTAGTAAAATTTCTTCAGAATAAAAAAAAAAAAATGCATTAGTTTTAATGCACGTTTTTGGCTTATCTGGAATTTTTTTCTAAGTTCTAAAAGTTTGAATTAAAATAAAATTAATTTTACCTTGGCATCCTTTGCAGCACCATTAAAAAATATAAATCCACTGAATTATTTAAGAACTTGTGAATAGTTACGGTAGATAAGACACAATATAAATTTAATCTATATGCTAATGCGAAGAGGGTTATTCATGAGAAATTATCATATGAAGCACACTTCCAAGTGAGGACAGTGAAAAGAAATCACACACTAACATGCTCGTGTAATCTTTAAAATCTTTTCTTGTTAAATGTAATGGAAGACAACGATTTCCTGTCTCCTAAATTGTTAATAATGTTAAAACGATTATTTAATTATGTATGTGGACACAGACTTACATTATTATTTTATTTTGTCAGTTATATTAGTCCCTGAAGCGCTGGCATTAGCAGGAGGCTAATATTTTGCTCTTTACGTGCCATAACATCGCCATACTTAAAACAGTATTCTTAGGAGAATTATTTTATACATTGGGTTATATTGTCTTCATAGCGTTAGGAGCCTGTTAAAGATTACATTTTGTCTTCTATATAAGTTGTGGCTATTCATGTATTTTTTATTTATTATACTATCTTTCCAGGCAACAATTTAAAATATTTATAAACATAATCTAATATTAACTTTTTTCATCACATGTAGCCTATTTATGTATGAGTATCAGCAACTTAATGAATTATACACATATCATCTAATTAAAATTAACCAAATATCTAAACAAAATTGAAAAATCAAATTATGACTTATAACGATAAAGAAGAGAAAAATGACACAATCATTATATTTACTATAGGAAAAGGATGTCTAAATACAAAACGAAACGAAAGTGTTTATTTGTAATATTGGTTTGCTTCATAGGACAAAAAAATTACTCTAAAAGAAAAAAAAAATGTAATAAAAAGAAATAAATTTAAAATTAAGAAAACAAAATAAAGAAATTGAATACAAATTGTCAACAAAATGGGGGGAGGGTATTGAAAACGGCTTTGGTCAACAAAAAAAGTAACACTCGATTTTTATTTTTTGTATAACCTTTTTTACAAATCGTACTGATGTTTCGTGACCTCCTTTTGAGAATGTATTAGAAGCTAAACATTTTTTTACATCCATTTAATTAATTATATCAAATTTTATTGTTTTACTTGTAATTAATGGTCAAAATTCAAGTTCACAGGTTAAAATTCTAATGCCTTAGGCTAATCCTATGGTAGAGACTTAGTAATCAGCTGATCATCAAATCACAAGCCAGCAAGATAACTGTCATATCAAAATCGATCAAATATATGTTAAACTCACTACTCTACAAAATAATCTTTTTTTGATGAAGAATACTGTTCTAAGATATAATCCCGCCGGGAGCGCGCGATCTTAGAGCAGAAGAGAGGGTATACCTCTGAATGAAAGAATGAGGGGGGGGGGGGGGGTGGAGAGCCACGAATACACTGAGAAATGCGGTTGGTAACAATGCTTTGGTGCAGATTCACGCTTCACGAGGAGGCAACACTGTTTTCTTTGAATAATGGAGCTGTTCTTGCTTGATAAGAGTGCGACTAAAAAAAGAAGAAGAAAAGTTATATAACAATTCTAGAATACTGATCCCAACTCGAAAGATACTTTTTAAGCATAAACAGAAAGTTTCAGAAATTAAAATGGAATTTTAAGGGGATTCTTTACAATCTAGGAGAGCTTATTACAGTTAAGTGATTAAGTTATCACAAACGATGGACCTCACTCAAATCCCAGGTAGCTAATTATCATTTTTTATATAATTACGAATTTAACATTGCGATTTCAGAAAGTTAAGAATTTGTAGTTGTAATAGTGTCCTCGCGGATGTCCAATATGTTCCATATAATTCATAGTCAGTATTTTAAAATAGATTATGTTTAGTTTACTGGTGTTATTATAAATTGTTTTTTGGAACATTTATTTTCTATTTTCTTGGGTCTTTTGAGCTACTGTGTTACTCCATGCCTGTTTTAGGCTTAACTATGCTAAGAACTGCTTTATATTTCAGCTGTCCACCTGGAGTGCCTTTACAAATTTTTAACTACATGATTTGCCGTACTAAATGAGTTACTTTTTGAGACGTTTATATCTTATAGCATGGGCGTATGTAGAAAATAATTTCGGAGGGGGCTGGGAAAACTTGGGGGGGGGGGAGGGGGGCTGAGTCCATTTCCGGTGTATGGAATACTAACAATTTAGATCTTGGAAGAGTTTTAGCCAACTTAAACGCTATTACACCCAAAATAGAATATGTTTTATGAACTAAATGTTCTTATTTAATTTATTTTTAAGGGTTTTATACAATTTTTACCGATCAAATCAAAATTTCGGGGGGGGGGGGGGCTGCAGCCCCCCTTATATACGCCCATGTCTTATAGTGTATTCTTTCCTACGGCTCTCTTCAAATTTTATATCTGGATAGTTTTTAGAAAGACAAGAAAGAGAGAGAGAGAGGTTAAATGATTTATGTCTTTAGCTTCATGATATGGCATTTTGAAGGGTCCATGACTTCTGAGAAGGAGTTATATCAAAAGAGCTTGGTCCTACAGCAGCCATTTTTCTTAGCCCTCTGACACATAACCGAAATGAAAACATATGGCCACTCCAATCCAATGAAAGCATTGGAGAAGCCAAAGTGAATCTAGGAAGGGATGTGTGTGAGGCCACCTTGCCGGTAAGTATGCACGATAGGAGACAGGATAAGCGGGAGTAGCACTATAAATGCAGAGCCCGGAGGCCATGATAGCGATGTAAGCAGTGATAACATGGTCCAGTGATAAGAGAGTGTGATAAGAACATCCCTTGATAGGTGCATGCCTCTTGCAAGATGCAGGCCTATATCTGGGTAAATGTTATCCTGTTTCACTGATAAAACGCCCATCCTGTTTCAGGAAACATCCCTCTCTTCACACCTACATCATCCTTTTTTTCTCTAAAAGAAAATGTTTTTCTTTTAGAGAGGTTAAGCTCAAGTATACAGTTTTTAATATAGTCGCTCTCACATAACATTTTGTGAGACTGCGAAGCCTTTGGCACATTTTGTGAGGTAGAGTTGTTAAGAGTATCAGATAGTATTCTGTAGAGCAAGCATTTAGTTCTTGTTTTAACGCTGAAACAACTTTTTATGTTCATACTTTGTCTCCTGAAATTAACCTCCCCATCCTTGGCGAGAAACAGCTAAATATAAATAAATAATAAGGTATACAGAATAAAATATATTTATTTCCACCAGCAATGAAATTTACAACTACATATCGTCTTTACAAATGCTAAGTATCGAATGTGAAAATCACCACTTTTCAGAGTGGAAAAGCGTTTATTTATAACTTTTTTTTGGACAGTCAAATATTCGGCAGATTTGACCTTTTGATAGTGGAATACTTTCCCTTTCATGGAGTGATCTAAATTTCAAGAGTTTGTCGTACATAAGTCCAGCAGAAATTAGTAAAGATGGAAAATGAAAGATGCACTTTTTCACATTCGATACTTTGCATTTGTATCGACGATATGTACATTTAACAATTGAATAATTTAGATTTTTAACAACAATATGGGGTTTTGGAAATTTTATGTAGGTATTTAACTGATCTGGATTTAATTTTAAGTGTTCGATGTGCTGTTGAAGGAAAGATAAGTAACTAAACATATCTCGTCAATTTTTGTTTTATGAAGAATTGAATACGAAGCCGAAAAAGTGGTGCAATTTATTTATTTAAATTTTAAAGTCCATTTATTACTGACAACGAATTTTAGGACGCGTTACTACCATTTTCTAACCAGGATAGTCGTGATGCCTTTTCTTTTCTCGAAAGAAAAGCCACCAACTCTAGTTGGAATCGAAGCCACGACCTTAGGCACAGAGTGCATATTCCTTAGCACTCACGGCCACCGGGCCTCCAGTTGGTGCGACTATAAATATTTTTTTAAAAAGAACTCTGGAAATCCACACCCCCTTACTAAAATAAAACCTTCCATACCTGCCTTCCATTACCTATCACTTCACGTTTATGTCACCTCTCTCCATACCCCAATCATCTTCTACCACCTTACCCTTAACGGGTGGTCAAAATCAATCCACCCCGCTCTGTTCCTATATTTTAGCAAGATCCGCAAAATTCAGAAATAATTGATGGGGACAAACTTAAAACTAATTTATGTATTGATGGAATGAAAGGAAAAACATTGTACATAGATGGGTCATTCCGCGGACAAGTGGGTAAAGGCTTGGACTCACATGCGGGCATGGGCGTCTATAGAAAATAATTTCGGAGGGGGCTGGGAAAATGTCGGGGGGGGGGGCTGAGACCATTTTCGGGGTATGGAATCCTAACAATTTAGAACTTAGAATAGTTTTAACCAATTAAAACGCTATTACACCCAAAATAAAATACTTTTTATGAACTAAGTGAACTTATTTAATCTATTTTAAAGGGTTTATGACACATTTTACCTATCAAATCCGAATTTCGGGGGGGGGGGGCTGCAGACCCCTCAGCCCCCCCTTATATACGCCCATGCATGCGGGAGATATGGAGTCCCGGCTGCACCAGGGATTTTTCTCATTTCAGGGCTCGTTGAAAAAATTACATGCTGCATCATGGATGACGTCTAGAAGTCGGCGAAAAAAAGAAGAAAGTCAGTCAGAAGTCGGTCGTAAGAAAAAATATATCTTTATAAGTGGCAAAAGGTCAAAATTAAAAAATGCTCACTTTCTTTGCTACTCCTTTATTGCGCTCTTCATGTTTCATGCCTCTTTGACGCCTCTTCAGGACCACTTAAACTAATATAAAATAAAAAGTATTTTATATTAGTTTAAGTGCTCCTGAAGAGCCGTCACAGAGACTTGAAACATGTAGAGCGCAATAGAGGAGTAGCGAAGAAAGTGAGCATTTTTTAATTTTGACCTTTTGCCACATATAAAGATATTGAAAAATAGGGACTCCATCGTATAATATTAAAAAATATATATACATAGATGAGCATGATTAGTGATAAATAATATGTATCATGTATATATCATCTAATCATGTAGGATACATCACTCATCTATGAATATATTTACAAAATTATGGTAAAATGTGTAATAGCTAGGGCTTAAACTAATTGTATATTGATACAGATTTAAAACTTATAATATGGGTTATATATTAATTGAATAAATACAGGATGATAGGAGGTGTACCCATGAAAAAAATGAGAACTATGCCTTATGGATCATTTCTGAATCTGGTGGATCGCGTTAAGTTTGTGAAGAAGAGCGGGGAGCACAAATATGAAATATGACAGGGGTGTGGAGAGAGCTGTCATAAAAGTGGTTGTCAATGGAAGGCAGGAAGGTATAAAAGGTTATATTTTAATCTATACGTATAATAAAATTCTAACGGATCGCTGTCTGTACATGGAAGATATATGGGAAAAAAATACTATTAGAGGCCTTTATCAACGCAATAGTACCCAAAATAATGATTTTTAGAATGTTCGTCTGCTTATCTGTTTGTCTGAGCGCGCTAATCTCAGAAACGGCTTATCTGATTTAGTTCCGGTTTTCACTAATATATTTTGGTAAGCTTCACATAATATTTAGTGTTTGTATCATGTCAAACGGTTCATAAATAAAAAAGTTACGCCAATGTAAAGAATCACATCGAGCATTTCATGAACTATGGTTAATACGATACACACCAAAGTTTTTTTTTGTTTTTTTCTCACGAACTTTGGTATATAGTATTCCCCTATCAAATGACTGAACGAGTTCGTTAACCAGCAAAATTGGTTCATCTAGAGGGGGGTTCACTCCGACCCAAAGTAGTTATTCGTCCATACCGGCCGCAATTATTGTTGTATTGCAACGAAACTCGGTATTCGTTTTGGATATATTAATAGAAAAATGTGTTGTAAAAATAAACTTAATCGGTTCATTAGGAGGTGGGGTTTTTTTATTTATTATTTATTTGATTTCAGAGCCCGCAACAGGGCGATTTGCTCTATAAACACGTAGGGTGCAAACAAATTAAAAGATCTGAAAATCCAAATTTAGAATCATTAAAAAGAATGGCAAAAAGAATATATATATATATATATATATATATATATATATATATATATATATATATATGTACGTGTGTAAAACATAAAAAGTCAGCTATAAATTTACAAACAAAAAGGTGGTAAATTTAATAAATTATTTTCAATAAACTAAAATTCGATCTTTTCGGTCTATTTTGTATAAATAAAATTTAATAAATGGTGAAACATATTAGTATAAGGTTTTCTAAATTTGCTCGTACATGTTTATCTGTTTTAAAAAATGTAAAATAATGGATATGTGTGGGCTACCATCTGTCAAAAGTTCGTACATATCATGTGGCATGTTGATGTTTTCACGTTTCCTGCAGTCTGTTAGTAAGTGTTTTACTGTTAATGTCTTATTGCATTCTGTACATAGTGGTATGTCTTGTTTTGTCATTAAGTAAGAGTGAGTTAGTAGTGTATGTCCAATTCTAAGTCTTGTAAGGACTACTTCATCTCTTCGGCAGGTTCTATTGCTGGAATTCCAGTTTGCTATGAATGGCTTTATCTCCCGAAGCTTGTTTTCATTCAAAGATAACCATTCAGCCTGCCATTTATTGAGTACGTGAATCCTTACAACCTGTTTCATGTCGGGTTCTGTAATTTGTGAAAAGTCTTCGGTACATTGTCTGGTGGCTAATTTTGCCAGAAGGTCCACGTCAGTTGATTTCAATAAGTTAAAATGTCCTGGTAGCCACAACATAATAATGTCAATTTTGTGATTTTGAAGTGTATGTATTTGTTCAAAAATGTCTGTTACAATTGGGTGAGTACTGTACATGTCTGTGAGAGAGAACAAAGAACTTAATGAGTCTGTAAAAAGCGTGATTTGTTTGTGTGATGTGGTTGGAACATTTGACAGGGCTAGGTAAATCGCGAAGAGCTCGGCAGTATAAATGCTTGAAGCATTTGCTAGTTTTGCCTGAAATGCGTTGTCTTCTACGATTGCTGCTGAACCTGTGCCACTGCTTGTTTTTGAGCCATCAGTATAAATGCCTGGGTGGGGTTTACTCTGGACCCAAATTACCAACTTGCCACTACCAGCCGTAATCTATCTATAGATATAATAAAATTCTAACGGATCGCTGTCTGTACATGGAAGATATATGGGGAAAATACTATTGGGGCCTTTATCAACGCAATAGTACCTAAAACCCTGTTTGTCTGCTGTCTGTCAGACACTCTAAACACACCATCCTTAAGGGGTCAGCTAGTGGCTCTGTCACGTTTTAGCAATCCTAGCAGCCTGTATGCTTGATCACCGATGGCTATACGTCTAATATCGTGTAGAGAGAATTATTACTGTAAAGTAGATTTTTTTAAATTACCCATAAGACGGTGTTTATAATCGAAAACAAACCAAGATAAATCCAAAAAGTCTGCCCTAAGTCACTATCCACTCGGACGAAGTCGCGAGTACAGCTAGTATTCAAGATATATATAAACGGAAAATGATGGAATCCATTAACTGGATCATTTTCTACAAGTATAAATATAAATTCAGAAAAGAGGCTATTTCGAGGTTTGATTCAGTGGAGAGGATGGACATTGTTGAATGTCAAAGTTATGTCATTTTGTGGGGGCATGTCTGGATAAGGCGATCTTTATGTCTTCGTTCCTAACGTCATTTTTATGGGTATTGACCCTTTTTATGGGGTTTTTCGTCTGTCCAATGTAGGTGCTATTTCAGTTTGGAGTAATACATAGAATCCAATAGACGACATTGCATTTATTACTTTCCGTATAAAACACATTTTCTTATAATAGTAATAACAAGTTACCATACGACCAAACACTGACTTTATCAACTTTCGCAATCTCAAAGCTCAAGGATCATCTTTCTGTGAACTAAAGCAATTATCATCATTTAGTACCTATTTTTATGTTATCCATATTTTAAGTTGCAAATCAGTATCCATCTGCCCTTAATTTTATCTTTAAATGTATTATCATTCATCCACATCAGAATAATGTTTTTTTTTTTGTTTTATTCATTCTATAAATAAATTAGTATTAACTCTGCCCATCCTTGTTGGAAATTTCAAGCCGACACGTCAGCAAAAAAAAAAAAATAAACAAAAAACAATTTCCTTATAAAAAATGTAGTTTTATTAAGATAAAAGACGTCCGAACCCTGACTGTATCTACGCTCATAAGTGGTTTACCGATGAGAAGATGAACTATGCCACATTTCTGAATCTGGCGAATCGTGATAAGTTTGAGGAAAAAATACCTCCTTATTTTCTTATAAGAAATGTGTGAGTGTTTTTTTTTTAAGAAAATGTGATTATTATTGTCAAGTAATGTTAGATATTGTATATTTCTATCAGACATTAGTATACTTACGGTTAGCCCTGGATATCCGATGTCCCCAGCCTTGCCTGGTGGTCCCGGCGGTCCTGGTTTCCCTCTCCTTCCTCTCTTACCTCTTTCCCCCTTCTCCCCTCCTCCAGGACCAGCGGGTCCCCGTTCTCCTTTGGGTCCTGGGGGACCCTGAGGTCCGGGTTCTCCCTTCTCGCCAGCGGTCCCCTGAAAACAGTTGAATCAATCATTGGATTATATATCAATAAATGAAAAAAAAGGTTTTGTCAGTATATTGCATAGAATGAGTTAATTTCATGAGGCCTTTCCGATCCATACAATAATGTATCACACCGAATCACCCTTGAAACAATTTCTGTCTGTCTGTATCTCCAGAGTAGACATGCGCGCCGCGCCGGCGCCGCTACGCCACGCCGGGTTTTGAGTGGCGCGCCGCCGTCGAGCCTAGTCAGTCGGCGCGCCGATTTCGTTGGCAATACTGGACGAAAGGGTGTAGCGGGTGGGTTAGGGTAGGAAAACAGGGAGTGTACAGCGTGGTAACCTGCCGCCATTTTTGGCTTACCTTCTCTTCGAGTAAACGCTTGTGTGTTGTGCTATTTGATTGGAAAAAAGCGGAAAATAAAATAATTTTAGGTATATAAAAATGGTATTTAACTCAAAAAATAAATCCAGCTTTTGTGGGAGATATTTTGAAAACCTCGCAATTGAAGAGAAAAACAAGTCTGACTCGCAGGAACTGCGCCATCTTAGCGCGGTTCCGTTCATATCCCTAGTGTCATTAGCTAAGTAGTAGAAGCAGTTGTTGGTAGGTTTTGATCTTTCGTGACAAATTTAAAATAAATCTCAAAGAGAAACATGCAAAGCAGGAAACTGATAGTATTCTAAGCGGAAATGACTCCCTCTACCTTCTCAAGGTTTGCCAAGGGAAACACTATTACCAATACGTTTCTCATTTTCATACCTTATTTTATAAAAATATTAATTTTACTATTAAATGCGATTGAAAAAAACAATAACCAATTAAAACGTTTGGTAAGTGACAAAACCCTGTTGAAAAAAAAAAACAAAAACTAACAATTTTGAAGTTTGAAGCATCTATTTCTCGGATTGACATCGCCCCATCAAAAACTACATCTGAACCTTTTTTGTAAGGAATTTAGTGAGCTTTCGAATTTGCACCTTCCACTTACCACGATTTCCCCCCGTTTTCGAGATATGTAAGATATACGAAAATCCCAAAACCTTTCAAGTCTGTTAATGAAATATTTTATTTCTTGTACTTCCTTAACTCCAAACGGAACCAAAATGTATCTACCTTAGTTTAGATGAATATCAAACGTCTGGACCAAGTTTCAACTAAATTAATCGTTTATGAGTACCCAAACTGAAAATTACTTTGGAAAACGAGGTGTTTTAATGTTTCTCAAAACGGGTACAGTTATCGCTTTAAAATGGTTTTATTCGTTGTTCTACGTTAAGAAATCTATAAAACGAGTACCTGCAAGCATATGAACTCGAAAACGTGAACGTTACGATTTTCGCTCCAAAAACCATCTTCCGGTTAACAGATTCTGCTGGTTTACGAATTCGACCTTTCAAATTAAGAAAAATATGTTTGTACCTAATTACATAAAAATGGGACCATTTTTGAGACATCAGGAGCGCGAACTGAGTCATCTTAGCGCAGTTCCGCTCATATCTCTAGTGCCATAAGTTAAGGATACATACAGTTATTGGTAGGTTTTGATGTACCGTTAAGAATATGAAATAAAATCTCAAACAGAAGGATGTTTACGGCGCAACAAGATCACCCTGCGAAAACACTAAGTTTCTCATTTTCTTACTTCCTTTTACGAAAAGACTAATTTTACTGATGATTTCAATTTAAAACAATCAATTAAAAAGTGAGATAAACAAACCGATCCCTCCCCCAAAAACAAAAGAACAATACAAACGGTTTCGAAGTTTTAAGCCCTTATTTCTCCGATTGACATCACCCCATCGAAAATGTCTTTAGAACCATTTTTGTAGAGATATTTCGTAGCGAACAGACATATATATGCTTGCCATACGTCCCGGTATTTGTCTCTCGTCTCTGGTCCACCCGGGTTTATCAATGTCCCGGAAACGGCTGTAAGATGTATAAAGTAATGGATTTAGTTTTTAAGAATCATTTATGAATTGTTTACTTTTCTACAATGAATGCAGTGCCAAAGAAATGAGAACGATTGTAACTGTGATCAGGGAGCAAACGCAAAAACTAGCAAAAATTAGTAGCAAAATTTCCTTTTTTATTTTAACAAAGTGGGGAGACCAACAATTTAGTGTTCCAGATCCCCCACTCCTGTTACTCGCTGCGCTTAATAAAAAGGCTTAAAACTCACCATTTTGCTTCTAATTTTTACCATTTTTATCCCCCCCCCCGGGATGCCCTTCTCATATTAATGTGTCCCAGTTTCACTCACCAAAAATATGGCAAGCCTATATATATATATATATATATATATATATATATATATATATATATATATATATGAATATATATATATATATACATATATATATACATATATATATATGAATATATATATATATACATATATATATATATATATGAATATATATATACATATATATATATACATATATTAATTGTAATGTCTCCCTTGGGGGTTTAAAAAAATAGCCCACGCCGCGGCGCGCCGCCGCCACCGACCATTTTAGTCCAGCGCGCCGCCGCCGGAAAATTCTGCCTCGGCGCGCATGTCTACTCCAGAGGGCACGGAGCACTCCCCTCCCCTGGTGCTCGGGGAGAGGGGAACGGTAGGAGAGATCGTTCCTGCAACCAATTAAGTCCTCGATGGACTTAGTCCAAAAATGTTACTACGGGTTTGTGGAGGCCAGGAGCCCTTCAGGCACGCCAGTCGCATACTTAGTAGCGTGTGTTAGAAGCTTTTATTATTCATCAAGATCAACAAACATGTCAGCTGTTCGTTACAATAGTCCCCAGTACAGCGTCCTTTTTTTAAGTTGATTACAAAAGTGCTAAAAATGGTCTTAGTGACTTCATTTTTTACGAGTCTACCACACTGTAAACGTTTCCAAGTCTGGGTTGGGCGCTTTACTACACACGTAGGACCTAAACCTGTCGTTCTAACGCGGTTCCCTTTTTTCATTACAAAACTCAGATTCTTTGTTTTATTCTTATTTTCAGCCTGGCTGAAGAAGATGGAGATGAATCCATCGAAATATTCCAGGAAGACATGAGGAGGAGTACCACCGCTGGAGAAAAATGCCGTTCCATCCAAAAATACTATCCCAGCGACGATAAATAGCATCAAACATATAAAACCTTACGGCGAGGAAAATAGAAGCAGGAAAAAAAAGACGCAATACCATCAGCGCTACTAACGGACAGAATCCCAACTACACCAGGGAGCTTCAACACCATTCGTCCGCCGATACTGTGGCTAGAGGGGAGAAAAGGCGCCCAGATCGAGAAAAATGTCACTCCCTTGGCTACCACCGAGAAAGAAACAAGTACCTGGGTGAAGAAGATGGAGATGAATCCATCGAAATATTCCGGGAAGAAGTGAGGAGGAGTACCACCGCTGGAGAAAAATGCCGTTCCATCCAAAAATACTATCCAAGCGACGATAAATAACATCAAATATATATTTATGTATATATATATATATATATATATATATATATATATGTATGTATGTATATATATAAATATATATATATATATATATATATATATATTACATATTTTTGTTCGCTCTTCACGGACTGAAAAATTGTCGGTTTTTAGGATATTTTCTAAAAAAAATCGTTTGTCTCATTTCAAAAGTCAAATTCGTTAACCAGCAGAATCCGTCCACCGGAATATGTTTCTTTGGGGAAAAATCGTGCTAAGTGGAAGTTGACCATTGCAAAGCTTGGCAACGTCACACCAAAAACGTTCTATAGTGAATTTTAATGGGCCTCAAAGTCCAAGAGATATCCTCAGAAAACATTGGTATACTATAGACATTTTTAAAAAATCGTAAACTAATTTTCAAAAACATGACTTCATATATCTTTAATTAACATTAGTTCAGAATCTACTGCTGATGGCGATGTCAGTTCAAATGCTGAAGGCGACAGTGATGAAGAAAATTTTCAATTCAAGAAAAAAAAACTTATAATTCCGGTAGTGATGGTTTAGAATGAGAATAACGTCTTATCAATAACAGACTTATTTTTTATACTTTTGTCAGTTTCAATAAATTTATTTGTATTTAATACATAAAATTGATTAAGTAAGTAAGGCTTCGACTTTCAAAACAGGTTATATCCAATTCTCGCGACTTTTCAGGGTCTAAGCTAGTATTGTTTCTTTCGTAAATTAATATTCACGAGGTTGCACTAACATTCATTTCCTTATTTCTGATGAGATTTAATGAATTAAAAAAAAAGAAAAAAAGTTTTTGCTGTGTGGAAAAAATAAAGTTTTTGAAAAATAAAATTATTTCGATGAAATAGTGTATTTAACTCATTTTGGAAGTCATCGCCTCAAGTAAAAAATAATTTGATAATTTTTCATAATTTCTTCTCACACAATAAACTAATAAAACAATAAGGTTATTTAATTATTAAGGTATTATTACTTATTAATTAACAATAAATTTCACAATTATCCCCTGTCAGATTATGAATTAAATAAACTAAAAAATAATTTACTGAAGAAAAAATCAAAATTAATTTACGTAATGTTACGAAATTAGAACTTCGATGAAGGATTAATCGTTTTAACATTTTTTGTCGGACTGACAAAATGATCCACTAATTTTGTCGGACATAGCTGTATTTTGCTCACAAATGTATTAATCTATTACATGTGAGTTTTGTCCGAACTTTTGTAATCGAAAAACGTAACCTCCCGTGAGTGACATATTCAGGTTGTCGGACTGAAGAAAGGAGACCGAAAATTCGTCGGACAAGTAATGGACTATCATCGTTAGGCCATTTTTAGTAAATGAGATTAAAAATTAGGCGTATTGTAATAAGAAAACCATACCGCCGGACACGATGATCACGCCCTCTTTTCTGTCGGACAAAATCATTTTCATTTGATTCTATTTATAATGTTCTGAATAAAATAAAGAATCTGAGTTTTGTAATGAAAAAAGGGAACCGCGTTAGAACGACAGGTTTAGGTCCTATGTGTGTAGTATAGCGCCTACTTCAGACTTGGAAACGTTTACAGTGTGGTAGACTCGTCAAAATGAAGTCACTAAGACCATTTTTAGCACTTTTGTAATCAGCTTAAAAACCACGCTGTACTGGGGACTACAAGTATAAAAGTACAGTGTGGTAGACTCGTCAAAATGAAGTCACTAAGACCATTTTTAGCACTTTTGTAATCAGCTTAAAAACCACGCTGTACTGGGGACTACAAGTATAAAAGTACAGTGTGGTAGACTCGTCAAAATGAAGTCACTAAGACCATTTTTAGCACTTTTGTAATCAGCTTAAAAACCACGCTGTACTGGGGACTACAAGTATAAAAGTACAGTGTGGTAGACTCGTCAAAATGAAGTCACTAAGACCATTTTTAGCACTTTTGTAATCAGCTTAAAAACCACGCTGTACTGGGGACTACAAGTATAAAAGTACAGTGTGGTAGACTCGTCAAAATGAAGTCACTAAGACCATTTTTAGCACTTTTGTAATCAGCTTAAAAACCACGCTGTACTGGGGACTACAAGTATAAAAGTACAGTGTGGTAGACTCGTCAAAATGAAGTCACTAAGACCATTTTTAGCACTTTTGTAATCAGCTTAAAAACCACGCTGTACTGGGGACTACAAGTATAAAAGTACAGTGTGGTAGACTCGTCAAAATGAAGTCACTAAGACCAAAGAGCAAAACTATCTTTCTGTTGTTCGTTTATTTAAGTTATTTTAAGTACATTATTCAGGAATGGAGTGTTCACTATCCGCCTTCTGAGGAGTGTGCTTAGTTATGCAGCTCCTGTGTGAGGCAAGTTTTTATTTAATCAAGTTATTTAATTTCTTTAATAACGTCGTTTGAAGAAACGGGCGCACGAGTTGAGGTATATATTATATTGTCCCTACCATGTCAAACTATCGAATATGCAAATGAGAGTATACTAGAGAACGAACATATTCTATCAATTGACGAAGTAACATATTGAAAAATGGTCTTATTAAAGGCATTAAAGGCTATTCTAAAGGGGTTAGAGTTGTGACGATTTGCCACAAGCCGTCTACAATCCAAGAGCCAAGTCTCGAATCTGAAAAACGAGATTTTGCATAATCGATAGTCTGACATGGCAGGGACGATATGGTCATTACACATAAATCTAACAGATTTTTGCTAGCCCACCCTCTATACTTAAATCTTGTTCCAGGCTAAAAATACACAGGAATAATAATCCTGAAATTTTTGGAGTGCGCTTTGAGGTTTTCCATAACGAGGAAAACCACTTCTACACTGCCAAATGTGCAAAAATGCAATCGAAAATTCAGTTATAATTGCGTGGTCGGGAAGGAGGTTCTTCAACATGAATTTGTGGCAAAATAATGAGAACGGATCACATTCCTGCTCTTCATGTTTTCTCGTTTCCCATCCCATTCTGTGTTGTTCGACTTTTTTATCCTAGCCACTTCATTAAAACAGTTTCAAAGGGGAATGTCAAAAAGAATGAATGGAATCAAAATCATTATCCAGTTCCAGGCCATTGCAGACCCTTTACGGCTTTGTTCAGCGGCATATAGGCTCAGATGAAGTAACTCAAGATGAAGATTACATACCAATTGGAATTAAGGTACGGCCAATGTTTGTTTTAAAATTAAAAAAATAAAACTTCACAATATACTTATTATATGCTATGTAATTTCGGCATCAAAAGGACCTCATCATAGCTTAATGGATGTGACAAAGAACGAAATATCACACAATTCCCAGAAGCTAAACCGGCGCCATTTGTCCTAATATAATTGTTATATTAGGCCTAGATCAACACTTTCGAAACTATGATGACAGTTTTCTCCGACTGAGATGACCTTATAGAAATTCACACCTGACCCTTTGTTGTAAGGAATTTATTAGAGGTATATTAATTTTTTTTGCTAAAACGTCAATTGCGAATTGCTATGCAAAACCTATCAAACTGATTAACGAAATTTAGTGGTTTGTTTTATTATATTATGAAAAGTTTCTTACAATAATATGAAGGACCTTAATGCATTTTAAGACGCCGATTAAAATGATATAATGAATGTCTATTTTCACCCTATTTTTTATACTTATTGCTATTTTGCTAAGTTTAATATTTCTAAATAATGGTATTAAGAATCTTTGAATACCTTCGGAGTTATGACCGAAAGTGGTGGACAAAATTAAATTAAAAAGTATTTTTTTCCATTTCTTATTACATTAAAAAACAGAAATTTTCGTAGAAAGTTTGGATTTAGCAAACCTCAATTATTGTTACTTTAGATCTTGACGCCAAAATTAGCGTGTCCTCTACGTCCAACTATGGCTGAATTTTTACAGAAGCGCCCTGGACCAATAACCATTGGAATGTCGATGATTCATTTTGTAGTTTCATAATCCGGAGTTCACGAAAAACCCGTCGTTAAAATTTGCATGTATGTATATATTTGGTATACAGGTAAATGGGTCCATTAGTAGATGGTACTCTTACGTTAATACTCAAAAAAATTCATGGTCGCAATGTTCTTGCATAAGCGTCAGTGAGGCGTGAAATACGTACGTGAATAAATTACAAATAGCTTTTTAAATGAGGAAACCAGAGATCAAGGGGTCTAAGTAACAAACTTTATGTTTTGAGGAAAATTGTGTCAAAGTTGAACATATGTGGTAATAGCAAAAACTAGATTTTTACATGAAGATTAGATAGTTAGCCGTCGAGGTGATAAGCAATCAGGAAATAGTTGGGATTCGGCTAAGAAAACATCAATACAATTTTTGTAAAAAAATCTGTATTAAGGACGTTTCGGCTACTCTTTGGTAGCCTTCGTCGGCTAAAATGACAAAAAAAAAACAAAGAAAAGACAGAATTGATAAACAGACAGAATAATTAAAAACAGAATTAACGCCCCTTTTTTCTGTTTATTAATTCTGTTTATTATTTTTGTTGTTGTCATTTTAGCTGACGAAGGCTACCAAAAAGTAGCCGAAACTTCCGTAATACAGATTTTTTACAAAAATCGCATTGATGTTTTCTTGGTCGAATCCCAACTAATCCCTGATTGCTTAGATTTCTACAGTTCCGATCATACTAGGCGAATCCTCTGGTCCTTAGGTGTTTATTATCGATACCTACATAATTGGTACATCATCTGGTTCATGATTAATATATAAATGAATTGGAGAATCCGCACATAGACCCGTTAATCGTTAATTTTCTTCTGGCCTTAATATTACAAAAGTGACAATACTCAAGAGAACACATGCTAGGTGGCAGAAACTGTCAAGAAAATTACTTGGAACTCTTTACCACCCATAAGATTACGGAGTTCACAACCCATTCCTGCTGTATCTAACTCATTTTTATTTCAAAAATGTCATTTATACCCCTTGACTTCTGGGGCTCTCAAACATCTTCTCCCACGTTGAAATAGGAAGAAAATGTATCTTTTTCCATAAGAAATTTAATAAAATACATTACTTACAGGTATTCCATTTACTCCAGGAAGTCCTGGGGATCCTCTCTCTCCCTCGTCACCTTTCTCACCCTTGTAGCCATGCTCACCTCGATCACCTTTAGGTCCAGGTTCACCTTTCACGCCTGCAACAGGAACAGCTTTGTCATAAAACCTTTAGGCAATTACAGATTTTTGTAAATAAATGTTCAAAACGTCAAATTTCTGACCTAGCCTATGACACTCCCCGCAAGCCGACCCCAAGAGCAGCATAACTACTACAGAGATTCGGCTAAACCTACATGTGTGCCAAGTTTGGTGAAAATCGGTCAAAAGGTGTCGATTTGTATAAGGAACAAACAGACGGACAAACTGGCGCACAAAAAGACACGTGAGATTAGCCAAAGCTAAGACTAAAAATGTTTTAGTCTTTTTAGTGATAAGATTATAATAGAGAGAATTTTTATCGTCAATTTCTTGCACGGGGAATATAGGCCACGCCTTTTCCCCTCCAAACAAACCATCTATTTGAACAGGCTCTACCCTGAATTTTTTTTTCCTTAGCTTTGGCTAATTATTGATAAATATTAAACTCTATCTCTCTTGCCTGACCTCTGAAAGCCTTCCCTGTTCCTAAACGAGACATAATCAGTTTTTATTGTGTTTAAAGTAGCGTGTTGTTCATTGTAATGGAAATGCAAATGGCGGAATGTTCGGGAATATTTCCCTTAGAATTTCGCACATGCGAGGTTAGAACTATTCCATCAAACTTAACAGGTAGTGGTAGAAAGAAAAACTACCAAGAAATTCTCACCAACGTAGAAGCCAAACTGAAGTTCCTCTTTATGTAAAATGTCTATAATATATGAAAAAGGTTTCAAATATAAAAAAAGTACAAAGCTAAACTTAAACTTTTACGCTGGGTGATTTAATTTCCTTTAAATTCCCTGTATATTTCACCATCTATAGGCATATGCCTGAATCTTAATCGGCAGCCATTGCAGCCAGCTTCCTCAGGTGCTGATGCTTGTTCGTTAGCTGAAAGCAATAAGTCCTTTCACATGTTTCGAAATGTTCCCCAAACGTATCTATTTTAGTTTACATGGACGTGGAGAAACCATCCATCGTTTGGACTCAAAACATCAATTCTATAGACACATAAACAATTTTATAATGGTATTTCAGCTATTGGTGCAAGCTGAGTTGTGACTTGAAGTAAGTAAGCAATTCCTTTACTATTTAAAACAATTTAGTCGGACTTCTAAGCTCTGTTATAAAATTGTTCAATTGCTCTTTCGTAGAGATTGTATTTCGTGTCGGAATACCGTCCATATTGCTTGCAAGCCGACCCCAAGAGCAGCATAACTACTACAGAGATTCGCCTAAACCTAATCCACAGTTCCATGTATAACAACGTTTCTAGCAAGCATATACCCTAATCTTAATGGAAAAGGGGGAAATCAGCTGTCCCTAATGACGTAGATAATATTCAAACTCTCCCACATTCACGCTGAATTAGAAACCCCACATGGTCCCTTATCTCTCGTGGGAGTAGGCCTTCCTCGTCAGCCCTAGATCCAGACGGCGAAATTACAAACATATCTAATAATGATAATGATATTGCAAAGGAAAAAGGGGTTGCTCATCTCTTCTCATATGATTAAACGATATTACATTCCACTCTGTTCCTCTTTGTTATTCGTTATCGTCTCTTCATGCTACAGATGAGACGAATAAACAGCATAATTCGTTTTAATATCCATTCTCTTCTATCTTTTATTTTATATTGCTGTGGATTTATAATTAATTAATATTCCATTGATGCTTGTTGGTCTATAAATAGAACACAGTAACATTAAAATAGAATTGAATGCGGAAAATTCAACTCATAGAGTCTAGAATAAATTACAGACATTTTGCAATATATATACACATATAGGTATTTTTTTAAAAATTCACTGGACGCTTCTTCTTGCAGTAAATGTTTGTACATAATCAGCAAAAATATATAGAAAAGTATTGTCTCAATATATCGCAAAAAACGGTTGATGGTTTGGCATTCTTTGGCTATCATAAAGTTTTTGTCCATAGAAAATTACATCGTGTAAATATTATTACATTACATCAAATTACATTATTGCCTATATATTTACATTATGTATATATTATTACATTATATTATATTGCGTTATTGTCTATATATTTACATTCTGTATATATTACCAAGGCCCAATACAATTATACAAGAAATGTTATACACATATACAGTTATATTAATAATAGATATATACAATTCAAGGAATATCAATTGTACATATGAATCCTATTGTACGTCTAATTATTCATACAATTATTGTTGAAAAGCGTTCTAATCAACGGTTCGTTGTGTCTCACTAAAAGCATTGCTAGTTTTAGAAGTGATGCAATCTGTTGGGAGAGAAAAATATACCTGGAAAAAATATATATAAAAAATAATAAAAAATAAACTTTGGTCCAGCTTGATGTGTTTTATTTTATTTTTCTTCAAATATGTTGATGTCTTTTAGATGTGAGAATATTTTGACAATATGAGGGCTGCCATCTCCAAGAAGTTCTGTCGTGTCGTAAGGAATATTCAAGTTACTTCGTGATTGACAGTCCGTTAAGATATATTGTACGGTTAGGACACTGTTACATATTGTACAGGTTGGTTTTTCAGTTTTGGTCATCAGGTATTCATGTGTTAGCCGTGTGTGCCCGAGCCTCAATCTTGCAAGGACAACTTCTTCTCGACGATTGTCCCGGTTGGATGATTCCCAGTTTAGAATGAAGTGTTTAATATTTCTTAATTTGTTGTCGGTTTTGTGATTCCATTCCTGTTGCCATTTTTTCAAGTATTGTTTGTCGAGTTTGTCTAATAACGTTCCTGTAGTATAGTTCGATCTGTGTGTATGTTTGTTTTTCTGTAATATCCTTGGCGTGTCTGTCAGCAGTGTCACTCTGTCCAAGGTTTTTGTGTCCTGCCAGCCAAAACACTGTTACGTGATTTTCTCAACCACGGGGAGACCAGTTAAGTTAATATACGAAAAGTCGGAAACTTCTTATGTCAATGAATAAAATATTTTATTCTGCAATACCTGAAGATAACATTTTCACGAGTGAGGTAAAATATATTTTAGAATACCTAAACTATTGTCCGGATTAGCTCTCGTTAAAATAGTTCGTTTGTATTTATCTTATAAACCAACATGACCCAGATATAATGTGACGTCACGCTGCATATATGACATCATAAAAGGGTTCATTAATACTGACCGCTTTCCCATTAATTCCATGAGATAACCATGACATCGCCGAGTGATTGCGTTTACAGCCAATCCCCGACTTGGCATTTGCAGTAATTGCAACTAAAACAGCAGATTCAAATTTATAATGGATGCAGAAGGTATTAAATTTAATGTGGCTTGACAATGTCTCTGGGGATATAAACTCCATAATTTTCACGTTCTTCCCGTCATATATGGCTCTAAAATTATTGTTAATACATAATTACACTATTTTTCGTTTAATACCCACAATTCTAATTTAGAATTATGTAGGAAAATTATTAACATATGATAAATGAATCGATCCATGCAAAAAGAAGTTCAGTCCATTTTTTCCCAATATGAGTTCCGATAATATTTTCGTTAGTATGAGTAATGAATTCGTTGTATCTAAAGGTAACTTCACATTTCTATGTTACAAGGACTTCAGCCCAATACATAGATGCCATAGAAACATATTCATCATTTTATTATTCCATGTAGAAAGGGCTTCAGTCTAGTTTTCTCAAAACTACTGATTTCGGACTGAAGCTCTTTTTGCATGGATCGATTCAAATTAGGCATTACTATTTTAGTGATATCGGTACGCGATAGATTATTTTTCTTCATGGCTTCGTTCAAGTATATTGTAATTTTATAATATAATATTTGTAATTCATTGTATATCTTTATTTTGAATATTAGATAGGTTCATTATCGACAGTTTTTTTAATTGTTTTTTATTCAGAAGTAATAACTCCCGACTTGGATAAGAATACATATCGTTCCGTTTCATGCATTAATACATCGACAATTACGCTACACGCTATGAAAAGTTAATAAGTGGAATACAGAAAGCTTATATAAAGCTTATGTGACTGTTGAGCGTCATACGTGACTGAAGTAAGACAATGTTATCGCATATTGTCGGTACAAATGGGAAGTATCGAACGTGAAAAAACGCATTTTTCATTTTCAATCTATACTGATTGCTATTGGACTGATGAACGTTGTGACAAACTCTCGAAACCTAAATTATCAAATACAGAAAATCCAACTAAGGAATGTGCATTAAGTCTAATTAAAATTTATCATAAAATAGAATGTAAATAAAGTCATCTATAAGGTGCCAAATCATTTTTCACATTCGATACTTTGCATTTCATGAAATTGGAAATTACTTTGAGACTTATTATTATATTGTAAGGCAGGTTCAAATATAAATTCTGAACTTCGTGCTTGTTATATTTATATCATAGTTTAAGAGTATTTCTCTGCTCCTTCGTTGGAGAGCGAAATATAAATTATAAACAAACCATAACACCGCTGCACAGTGGGCCGTTTCGCACATCTAGGCGGACAAGCTCACAAGACGATTTTAAATATTAGCTTAAAATGATTCAGACTCATGTAAATAATTTTATTTATTATTTTTATATTTATTGCGGAGAAAGATATGTCGACGGCCACTAACGTATAATGAAAATAATTTAGGGGGGGGGCTGGAAGCACCTAGACATTTGGGGTGTAGGGAATATTTTAAACATTTTATTATAAAATGGCGGGTTTTAAGGTTCTATGAGTCTAGTAGACCAGGGTAAATGTAGAAGACATTTTTCGTTGTTATAGGCTTTTTTTACATGAAATGTTCTCAACAAAACAAAATTTTGGGGAGGGTGAAAGGGGCTGCTGCTTCTTGTATTTATATCATAGTTTAAGAGTATTTTTCCTTTCTTGATGGTTCTTCATCTTGTAAACAAGATGAAGAGTGGAATATAAGGCAATTTAGTTATTTTAATGAATAATTTTATTCCCTTAAAGAAATATTTTAATGAATATCTTTTGAAAATGCTCAGATTCAGACAACTAACGCTAAAAAAGTGTGTGAGTGTTCACAGGTGGTTCTCAACTTGAGAGGATCAGGTGTCAGTTTTAGAGCATCCTTTTCCCTATATTCGGATTTCTCTCTTCTCTGAAGTTGTATACTTGACAGCTGGAATTTCAACTAAAGGTTTTTTTTTGTGCCATGTCTGTGCACAGGAAAATGCTTGTCCTTTTCAGAATTAGTTAACCAGCAGAATCCGCACACCGGAACATAGTATTTTCAACGGAATACAAGCGAAAAGTCGCAGAGCTTAGGGTTTTGCTTTTATAGACATCAAGAAAATTTTATATAGACATTCAGATGTGGGATTAGGAATATATTTAAATTTTATTACCCAGTTATACATACCATAGATTTTTAGGACGAGTAACCAGCAATTGCTAGGCAGGACAGGGCTGCAGCAGTTTCTTTTTTCCGAAGGAAATCCACCTCGCTTAGTAGGAATCGAACCCA